>SJYW01021788.1:288961-306013 GCA_006410735.1 Raphicerus campestris | reverse complement strand
TTGTGCAGTAGTTTGAGCATTCTTTGGCATTGCCTTTCTTTGGGATTGGAATGAAAACTGACCTTTTCCAATCTTGTGGCCACTGCTGAGTTTTCCAAATTTGCTTTTTATATTAATACTAGCTTAATCTTTTAATTCACATGACATATTGCATAATTGATACCTGTATTTTAGCAATACTTAAAAAAATCAAAAATAGTTTGTTTTAACAATTGAAGTACATTGACATATGAAATGAAGAAAACATTTTTTATAACTTAAAAAAGTTAATTTTTGTATCCTCTCCTATTTAAGGCTCATTATGTAGCTCCTAATTCAGGCTGGAAACAACCAGATATGAAGTTTTGAGACAGAAAGGCAGCCCTGAGGCGGGTAATGAAAAGAGTTGGGGTGAGGAAGTTTGCTGTATTTCATTCAGTATGGCCTGATGCTTTCCTCCTACAAAATACCAGCTTTTATTCCTTTTAAAAATTGCTTAAAGTTTGTTTATTCTATAACTTCAACGCAAATTTCTATTTCTCCATAAAAATATCTCTGAATATCTTGATGCTATCTTCACATTTTTATTTATTTTGAACATTGTATTTTGTATTGGGATTTTATTTTGTATTTGTATCCCAATATAGATAATTAACAATGTTGTGATAGTGTCAGGTGAACAGTAAAGGGACTTAATCATACATACACATGTATACATTCTCCCCCAAACTACCCTCCCATTATCATCTTAAAAGCTAATATTATGTGGCAGACATTTTTTTTTTTTTAGATTTTTCTGATGTGGGCCATTTTTAAAGTCTTTATTTAATTTGTTATATTGCCTTTTTTTTTTCTTTTTTTGGATGTTTTGGTTTTTTGGCCTTGAAGTGATCTTAGATCACCAACCAGGGATTGAACCGGCACCACCTACGTTGGAAGGCAAAGTCCCAGTCACTAGACCACCAGGGAAGTCTCTCATGCCAGACATTGTTATAAACACTTTTCAGGTGTTAATTTACATACTTTCTACACATAGTCTAAAAGTTAGGTCTTTATTTTATAGATGAGAATGTGGGAACTTTCGAAGGCCAAATATTTTATTTCCAGCCTACTAATTAGAAAATATTAAAACAACGGTTAGAATTCCAAGAACACTTCCAGACTCTGTACACTTAATCCTCATGTTTAAATTCTCTCTTTTCCTTTGAAATCTAAAGGTAGGTATTTAACTTACACATTTATTCTATTTGGTGCTATTGCTTAACTTCTCATTCAAGTGCCTCTTACTCTGTGAAGTACAGTGGATTTTTCTTGAGTATAAGGAACCAGAGAATCATACATTAATGCTGCAAGGCTGCCATTTCTTCTTGAGTCATGTTAGGAAAGGGACAGCCCAGACACTCTGTTGGACAGCTGTCCACCCTCCTTGGGATCTCCAAAATTTGGACCAGAATTTTTCAATCTTGGTGCTGGTGCCATTTCAGACTGGGTGATTCTCTGTTGCGGGTGCTGGCCTGTGCACTGTAGGCTGTTTATCAGCATTTCTAGCATCAGCAGACTAGATGGCAATGACACTCTCCCTTCTCCCATTCAGACTTGTGACAAAATGTTTCCAGACTCTACCAAATGTCCAATTTGGCATAAAATCATGCCTGGTTAAAACCACTAATTTATTTAGACAGATATTTCTTGTCTTTTATATGGATAAAATTTCCCTTTTTTTGTAAATTCTGCTTCTGTCATCATATAATCAATAAAGTTCAGCCTTCTAGAGAAACCTATCTCTATCTTCTTATTCATTTTAATGGGTTCCACAAACCATTTTAAGATATATGTAAAGAGTGCCCTTAGTCTTGCCTTCTCTTAGGGGCAAACATATATTATTTCTTTAACTTTTTTAAGGGAACATGTTTCCATAGCTTTCAATATCTTGCTTTTCTTCCTGTTTAAGTCTCATCTTCAAATATCATCACATTGGATGAATTTTGGGGGACACACACATTCAGACCACAACAAAGGGAAATTAGTATTTTGGAGACAAACATACTGGAAATTATTGGATGTCGGTATGATACAATGTTCCTGAGAATATTTTAATAAAATTATAAACTATTATGAATTGATTTCATAACGAAATGCAAATTTGGCCTACTTTATGTTGATTGAGAAAAGACAGATAAACCAGTGGATGCATGCTTTCTAGTTTGGATAAACCTTAGGCATGAAAGAGAGATAACACCGACTATAGTTGAGTGCTAAATACTCCATTCTATTCAAATGATTTTTAAAAACTACTAAACTGACTTGAAAATATTGTGTTATCTGAAATAAAATAATTTTCTCAATGGCTCCTAATCTTAAAGTGATTTTTGAAATTCCTTCAATAATTTAATTCTGTATTCCCTTAATAAGATTCATTAATTATTGAAGAAATATTTATTAAATAGCTACTATGTACTAGACTAGCTTTGATTTGTTCAAAGGATGAGGGAATGCTAAAGTATAAACCTCTGAGGTAAGTAAGATGAGGATGTTACTTGCCTCATTTTTTTCCTTTCTTCTGTTTTAAATAGTGGAGTCAAGGTCAATTAAAAAAAAAAAAAGATTAAAGAGGGGGAGGAGGAGAAGAAGCCGTCTTGACAGAGCTTATTATCATGAGTTTACTAAGGAAACATTAAAAAAACTATTAGTAGTTGATAGTTTTGAATCTATTAACTGGGTTACTTGCGCTAAACAGTTAATTTTTTGTATTTATTTATTTATTTTTTTTACTGAATGAACTCAAAAGAATTGGAGGAGGGCATGGTAACTCACTCCAGTATTCTTGCCAGGAGAATCCTGTGGATATAGAAGGCTGGTGAGCTACAGTCCATGGGGTCGCAAAGAGTCAAACACAACTGAAGTGACTTAACATGTACACATGCACTCAAAAGAATTATTTTTAATTTTGGGACCTCACTGGCCTTGTTTATTCTATTATTTTACTTTTGGGTAGATCATTAATAAATGTTTGAAGAACACAGGCAACTAAATGACCATGAAAAATAAATAAAAGAATTATTTACATTAGTGATCAAAGGAAAATATACAATTTTTACACAATTCACATTTTTATGACTACACTCAGTATTCAGTCATTTCAATAGTTTGTAAGTACTTACTTTGTAGTAGACAGGTGAAATTATTTCTGAATTGACATTCTTTATGTCCTATAAAGAATAAGTAATTGGATTTAGAAAATTCAGCATCATCCTTCTGGGTAATATTCCTTGATCTTTGTCTATTAACAAGTTTCATTTTAAAGGTAGGTGATGTGATATGTCATCTTCAGTTATGCAACATATCCCTAAAATATTTACCAAAACTTACTTAAACATCGGTCAGACATATTTCTGCTTTCAATTATTATGTAGAAGCTATGGAAGCTTCTACACAGTAAGTAATTTCCACTATTTCCACTAGGGAAAAGATTATTACAAAAACAGTATTTTTAGAATGCATTAGATGGAAAAGAGACCTTTCCAGGTAAGGGGATGTTCACTCCCCGTCCCGACTCCCCATTTTTCTCCAAGGGCATTTGCAGATCTGGGCAGGGACTGAGGATCAGGCTTGCCTTAAGCAGAAAGGCTCTGCTGGGGTAAAGATAAGCCAGTGGAGCTTTTGACTGCCACACTGGCTGATGTGACAGTTTGAAATCTGGAAAGCCTAAGAGCAAAGCTGCCAAATTTCCCCCAGTAGACTGAGTGCTAGGCAGCTCAGAGTTGGGATGAAAATATGAAATTCACATAGTTAAACAGTGCTTAAAAATCGAAGTCTTGGAAGAGGGACAGGTATTCAACAAGCACAAGACTCATACTCTTAAGATCTTTGAAACCAGAGAGAAAATGATAGTACTGCAATCTTCAGCAGATTCAGGGGCATGATTAATTCTTGACTGAATCAAGGTAATCAGTCCAATATTGGTTACCTAAAATAGAAAAAGTTACATTGTCTCAGGGAAATGCATCTCAAGTTCAACCTCTTTGCCATTTTAGAAACAATGTCTGACATTAAGTAAAAATTGAGAGATCTGTTTAGGAGCAAGGATATATGATCCAAAGCAAAAAAATGAGGTCCAAGAAAAGAAGAGGCAATACCACCATGAATTTACATAGTTCATGTTAAAAACAGTAGAAAAGACCTTAGTATTACTCCTATAAACATGTTAAGAAAAATGGAGAAAAAGTTCAATTTGTTGAATAAAAAACTGGTAATTTTTTACCCTGATAGTTCAGACTGTAAAGAAACTGCCTGTAATGCAGGAGACCTGGGTTCAACTCCTGGGTGGGGAAGATCCCTTGGAGGATGACACGGCCACCCATTCCAGTATTCTTACCTGAAGAATCCCCATGGACAGAGGAGCCTTGCAGGCTACAGTCCATGGGGTTGCAAAGAGTCAGACATGACAGAGTGACTAAGCACACACAAATTCAATAAAGAAATATTTACTTCATTTCAGTTAGGTTCAGTTGCTTTGCTGTGTCCAAATCTTTGTGACTCCATGGACTGCAGCAGGGCAGGCTTCCCTGTCCATCACCAACTCCCAGAGCTTCCTCAAACGCATGTTCATTGAGTCAGTGATGCCATCCAACCATCTCATCCTCTGTCATCCCCTATATTCTGCCTTCTATCTTTCCCAGCATCAGGGTCTTTTCCACTGAGTCAGTTCTTCGCATCAGGTGGCCAATATTGGAGTTTCAGCTTCAGCATCAGTCCTTCCAATGCTTATTCAGGACTGATTTCCTTTGGGATGGACTGGTTGGATCTCCTTGCAGTCCAAGGGACTCTCAAGAGTCTTGTCCAACACCACAGTTCAAAGCCATAAGTTCTTTGGCATTCAGCTTTCTTTACAGTCCAATTCTCACTTGCATACATGGGTACTGGAAAAGCCATAGCTTTGACTAGATGGACCTTTGTCAGCAAAGTAATGTCTGTGCATTTTAATGTTGTCTAGGTGGGTCATAGCTTTTCTTCCAAGGAGCAAGCGTCTTTTAATTTCATGGCTGCAGTCACCATCTGCAGTGATTTTGGAGCCCAATAAAATAAAATCTGTCACTGTTTCCACTGTTTTCCCATCTATTTGTCATGAAGCAATGGGACTGGGAGCCATAGTTCTTAGTTTTTTGAATGTTGTATTTTAAGCCAGCTTTTGCCACTCTCTTATTCCATCTTCATCAAGAGGTTCTTTAGTTCTTCTTTGCTTTCTGCCATAAGAGTGGTGTCATCTGCATATCTGAAGTTATTGATATTTCTCTGCTCAATCTTGATTTCAGCTTGTGCTTCATCCAGTCTGGCATTTCACATGACTTGTATATGTTAAATAAGCAGAGTGACAATATACAGCCTTGGTATATTCCTTTTCCAATTGGGAAACAGTCTGTTTTTCCATGTCCGGTTCTAATTGTTGCTTCTTGACCTGCATACAGATTCCTCAGGAGGCAGGTAAGGTGGTCTGCTATTCTCCTCTTTAACAATTTTCCACAATTTATTGTGATCCAAACAGTCAAAGACTTTAGTGTAGTCAATGAAGCAGAAGTAGCTCTTTTTTTTGGAATGCTCTTGCTTCTTTTATAGTCTAATGAACGTTGGCAATTTGATCTCTGGTTCCTCTACCTTTTCTAAATCCAGCTTGACCATCTGGAAGTTCTCAGTTCACATACTATTGAAACCTAGCTTAGAGAATTTTGAGCATTACTTTGCTACTGTGTGAGATGCATGCAATTGTGTGGTAATTTGAACATACTTTGGCATTGCCTTTCTTTGGGATTGGAATGAAAACTGACATTTTCCAGTCCTGTGGCCACTGCCGAGTTTTCCAAATTTGCTGGCATTTTGATTGCAGCACTTTCACAGCATCATCTTTTAGGATTTTAAATAGCTCAATGGGAATTCCATCACCTCCCCTAGACTTGTTCATGGATGTTTTCTAAGGCCCACTTGACATCCAGAATGTCTGGCTCTAGGTGAGTGATCACACCATCACAGTTATCTGGATCATTAAGATCTTTTTTTGTATAGTTACTTAAAAAGATTCAAATAGGCAAACTAAATCTGAAAAAATAGTTACTGAAATTAAGGACTCATTGGCTGGTTTATCATAAAAAGAAAACAGCAAAAGAAAAGATCAAATCCGTAAAGAAGAAAATCAATGGAAACTATTAATACCAAATCTGAATCTCAGAGAAAAATAATTTAAAAGTAGCCAAATAAAACACAGCAGAAGCATGAGATATGTGAAGGAACATTGTCAGATTCTAACATAAAGTTTATTGTTCAGTCACTAAGGCTTTTCATACTGTTCATGGGGTTCTCAAGGCAAGACTACTTTGACTGTGTGGATCACAACGAACTGTGGAAAATTCTTCAGAAGATGGGAATACCAGACCACCTTACCTGCCTCCTGAGAAATATGTATGCAAGTTAGGAAGCAACAGCTAGAACTGGACATGGAAAAACAGACTGGTTCCAAATTGGGAAAGGAGTACGTCAAGTCTGTATATTTCACCCTGCTTATTTAACTTATTATACAGAGTACATCAATAGAAATGCTGGACTGGAAGAAGCACAAGCTGGAATCAAGATTGCTGGGAGAAATATCAATAACCTCAGATACGCACATGACACCACCCTTATGGCAGAAAACAAAGAACTAAAGAGCTTCTTGATGAAAGTGAAAGAGGAGAGTGAAAAAGTTGGCTTAAAACTCAACATTCATAAAGCTAAGATCATGACATCCGGTCCCATCACTTCATGGCAAATAGATGGGGAAACAATGGAAACAGTGAGAGACTTTATTATTTTTTTGGAGGGGGGAGGCTCCAAAATCACTGCAGATGGTGGCCACAACCATGAAATTAAAAGACACTTACTCCTTGAAAGAAAAGCTATGACCAACCTAGACAGCATATTAAAAAGCAGAGACCTATCTTTGCCAACCAAGGTCTGTCTAGTCAAAGCTATGGTTTTTCCAAAGTCACGTATGGAGTGTTCTGGAGAAGGAAGTGGCAACCCACTCCAGTATTTTGCCTGGAGAATCCCCGGGACAGAGGAGCCTGGTGGGCTGCCATCTATGGGGTCGTGCAGAGTCGGACACGACTGAAGCAATGCAGCAGCAGCAGCAGCAGCATGTATGAATGTGAGAGTTGGGCTATAAAGAAAGCTGAGTGGCCAAGAATTGATGCTTTTGAACTGTGGCGTTGGAAAAGACTCTTGAGAGTCCCTTGGACTGCAAGGAGATCCAACCAGTCCATCCTGAAGGAAATCAGTTCTGAATATTCATTGGAAGGACTGATGCTGAAGCTGAAACTCCAATACTTTGGCCACCTGATGTGAACTGGCTCATTGGAAAAGACTCTGATGCTGGAAAAGATTGAAGACAGGAGGAGAAGGGGACAACAGAGGATGAGATGGTTGGATGGCGTCGCCAACTCAATGGACATGAGATGAGCAACCTCCAGGAACTGGTGATGGGCAGGGAAGCCTGGCGTGCTGCAGTGCATGGGGTCATAAAGTTTGACATGACTGAGCAATTGAACTGAACTGAGTCACTAAGTCATGTCAGACTCTTTGGACCCCATAGGCTATAGCCCATCAGACTCTTCTGTCCATGGCATTTTCCAGGCAAGAACACTAGAGTGTGTAGCCATTTCCAACTCCAGGGGATTTTCCCAGCCTAGCGATGGAACTGGTGTCTCCTGCATTGGCAGGTTGGATTCTTTACCACTAGTATCACCAGCGATGCCCAGCATAAACTTTGGAGTTCCAGAAATAACAGACAGGTGAGAAGTAATACAGCAAGAAATTGTGTTTTAAGAAAAAATTGTGAGAAAAATTTTCCAAATTAATGTACTATATCTATAATATATCATAGAATTTGATTAAATTCCAGGAAGTATTCTGGATTAATTGGGTGTATAATTATTTCAGCACATCAGAATAAAATTGACTTAAATAGAAGATAGAAAATCCAAAAAATAATTGAGGATGAAAATAAATTATTTTTAAAAGGGCAACAGTAAACCCTAGGACAGACCCTCACATAGATTTATGGAAGCCAGAAATCAATAAAGCAATATCTTTGATGTGATTAAAAAAATTTGCTCCCAAGAATTCTATAATCAGCAAAAATATACATGGACAATCAAGATGTCCTATAGATGTTTTAAACAGCAGATGTATAGAGGATTTGTCACCAACAGGACCTTTGTACTATACACACTAAAGAAGCGCTTTGAGCTGAAGATTAGTGATCCAGGTGGGAGCAGAAAACTTAAGAAAGGAATAAAGGAAACCCTTGGTGGAGATTATGCAGATTTATATAAACAACATCAATGATTATTTGAGGAACAATGGTAATGTATGCTTGGTTGCTCAGTTGTGTCCAACTCTTTTCGACCCCAAGGTCTGAAGCCTGCCAGGCTCCTCTGTCCATGGGGATTCTCCAGGCTAGCATACTGGAGTGGGTTGCCATGCTCTCCTCCAGTGGATCTTCCCAACCCAGGGACTGAACACAGGTCACCCACATTTCAGCTAGATTCTTTACCATCTGAGTCATCAGGGAAGCCCAATCATGATTAATAACACACTATTTTATATGTATATTTTTATACATTTTGAAATTTGGATAGGTTCATGTAACATGACCACAAACAGGATACAGAGCAATTTTCCTCCTAAACCTCCTTATATGTCTTTAGAGTTCTTTATATTTTCAAGATTCAATTCTCTGTTTGATATTAGATTTTAAAATATTTTCTGTCACTCATCGGCTTCTCCTCAGAAAAAGGGACTATATTTAATATATTATGTGCAACACTTGTACACTGAAAAGTATAAGTCACATTTACAGCAACTAAAGAGACCTAGGTGGGGAAATTTATTGTAATCATGAACTGGATGACTTAATATTGCTAATATATCATTCACCCCAAATAGATTCACAAATTCAAAGCAATTTTAATCAAATTCCCAGCATTAAAAAAAATACATTGATCATTTACATTTGGAGATGCAAAGAAAAATAAATATAGAAAAACAATTTTGAAAGAGAAAAAATGATTGGAGGATTTCACTGTCTGATTTCAAATCTTACTACAGGGCTATTCTACTCAAGACAATGTGCTAGTGGCATAAAAAGCACACATAGCTCAGTGAACTTTTCCAGAACAGGGGATGTACAAGTCCACCCACACGTATGCAGCCAATAGATTCTTTAAAATAGTATCAATTTGGAAAGGACAATCTGTTCATCAAATACTGATGAAACAACTGGATAGCCATGAAAAGCAATGAACCTATTCTTTCTTTTCACAACTAAAAAAATAACCATAATTAGCCTTATACTTAAAAAGGAAAGGTAAAAATTTAGGGGAAAAAGCATACACAGGATAAGCAAAGATTTATTAGCTAGGACACACTAAACTAAACTGTCTATGGAAAGAATAAAAACAGTGAAAGACCTTATTTTCTTGGTCCCCCAAATCACTGCAAATGGTGACTGCAGCCATGAAATTAAAAGACACTTGCTCATTGGAAGAAAAGCAATGACCAACCTAGACAACATACTAAAAAGCAGAGACATTATTTGGCTGACAAATTCTGTCTAGTCAAAGCTATGGCTTTTCCAGTATTCATGCATGCTTGTGAGAGTTGGACCATAAAGGTTATGTGCTGAGTCAGGGAAGTCTGGTGTGCTGCAGAACATGGAGGCACAAAGAGTCGGACATGACTGAGAGACTGAACAACAGCAATGGAAAAAATAGACATTTAACTTTAACAAAACTAAAATTGTCTTCAAAAGATATCACTAAGAAAATATGAATGCCTGCTAAGTACATTGGTGTCAAAATTAATACATATATGTACCAAAGTCATATCAAAATATATTAAAAACTCTGACAATTCAATAGAAAATGTGTATTAGTTGCTCAGCTGTGTCTGACTCTGTGATTCCATGAACTGTAGCCCACCAGGCTCCTCTGTCATGGGATTTTCTGGACAAGAATACCAGAGGTGGGAGGCGGTCCTAAGATGGTGGAGGAATAGGACGGGGATACCACTTTTCCCCCCACAAATTCCTCGAAGGATCATTTGAATGCTGGGCAACTTCCACGAAACAACTTTTGAACACTGGCAGAGGTCACCAGGCACCCAGAAAGCCAGCCCATTCTCTTTGAAAGGAGGTAGGACAAAATGTAAAAGACAAAGAGAGACAAAAGAGTTAGGGATGGAGACCTGTCCCAGGGAAGGAGTCATGAAGGACAAGTTTCCAAACACCAGGAAACTCTCTTACCAGTGGGTCTGTGGGGAGTTTTGGAATCTCAGAGGGCAACATAATCAGAAAGAGAAAACAAAACAAAACCCACAGAATACCTCCTAACCACAACTCCCAGTGAAGAAGAAACCTGGATGCTTTCTGCCGCCACCAGTGAGTGGGGGCTAAACACGGAGTCACGGGTTGCATACTTAGGGTAAGGACCAGGCCTGAATGCCCTGAGGACAATCTGAGGGAGCTAACATGAGATAGCAACCCAAACTGTGGGGCTATATCCAGAGAGAGGGGGAAAGAGAGAGAGAGAGAGAGAGAGAGAGAGAGAGAGAGAACTTTCCCTTAAAAAGCTCTAATCTAAGGCACAGCCTGACCTGCTCACAGAACAAAGGATTGAGCGAATACCAAAGGAGAGCTAGCTGGCTGTGAACTGGCCCATTTCCCTGCCGGAGGCAGAGAGGCAGGTGGGTGACAGCCAGAGCCAGAAGGCAAGGGACAATCTTGGCCCCAGAGATGACATTCTCCACCAAATTGTGAGCAGGCTCCCAGTTGCTAACCAAGTCTTCCTGGGATCCTAGACGGTTGACATCTGCCAGGAAGGTCGCAGCCAGAGATCAGCTCCCCAGAGGAGAAACACAGCATACTAGAGACGGTGCTTTTGTGGTGCACCCAGGAAACTGAGTGGCTGGGACTGGGGAGCTGATTAAGATGCACAGCCCACCTGGGACAGTGCGCTCACCAAGCAACTGGTCGCCTGAGCTGCGCGGACATTGGAAGGGCAAAACACTCATGCTCAACCAAATCTGTGCCTTTGTGGAGTACCTGAGAACCTGAACCTGAGCAGCTTAGACCTGGGAGGTGCATGAAACCCAGGGCCTGCTTTGGACAATTCCCCTGCAGAGCAACCTGGAGCCTGAGCAGTATAGACCGGGAAAGCACATGTGCCCTGAGCTGGGGCAAACCCAGTGTGGTCCAAACACTACAAGCATTTCCCACACATGCCAGTGGTAATTGTTTGCAGTGTTCTTCCCTTCCCACAGCACAACTGAACAAGCGAGCCTAAATAAGTGATCACATTCACCTCCTTGTGTCAGGGTGGAAATTAGACCCTGAAGAGACTTGCAAACAGAGGAAGCCAAAATAAAAAAAGAGGGAACCGCTCTGGAAGTGACAGGTGCAACAGATTAAAATCCTGTAGTTAGCATTGACTAAGTATTGAAAGGGGCCTATAGACCTTGAGAAGAAATATAAGCTGGAGCAAGGAACTATCTGAAACTGAACTGATCCCACACTGTCCTCAACAGCTCCAGAGAAATTTCTAGATATATTTTTACTATTACCATTTTTAAATTTTTTAAATTAAAAAATTTAAGTTCTTTATTACTCCTTTAATTTTCATTTTATAATCTACTATTACCTTGCAAAAAAAGAACTCTATTTTTAAAGCGAATTTTGTGTATGTATTTTTTATAATTTTTGTGACTGATTTTGTTCTATATTTTTAATATTGTGTTTTTGAGGGTCATACCTCCACCCTAGATTTGTAATCTTTGCTTTTTTGGTATTTGTTATCAATTTTGTACCTTTAAGAATCTAATCTTCAGTGCCCATTTTTACTTAGGGGTGTGATTACTGGCTTGATTGCTCTCTCCCCTTTTGACTTTCCCTTTTCTCTCCCAGGTCACCTCTATCTTCTCCCACACTTAGGGAGCTGATTACTGGCCAGAATGGTCTCTCCTCTTTTGACTCCCCCTCTACTCCTCCTGGTCACCTTCACCTCCTTCCTCCCTCTTCTCTTCTCTATGTAACTCTGTGAACCTCTCTGGGTGTTCTTCACTGTGGAGACTCTTTTCACCATTAACCTAAATNCCCACACTTAGGGAGCTGATTACTGGCCAGAATGGTCTCTCCCCTTTTGACTCCCCCTCTACTCCTCCTGGTCACCTTCACCTCTTTCCTCCCTCTTCTCTTCTCTATGTAACTCTGTGAACCTCTCTGGGTGTTCTTCACTGTGGAGAATCTTTTCACCATTAACCTAAATGTTTTATTATCTGTGCTGTATGGATGGAGAAGTCTTTAGGCTACTGTAAGAATAAGACTGAAAGCCAGAGGCAGGAGGCTTAATCCAAAACTTGAGAACACCAGAAAACACCTGATTCCAGGGAACATTAAATGACAAAAGTGAAGTTGCTTGGTCGTGTCCGACTCTTTGCAACCCCATAGACTGTAGCCTACCAGGCTCCTCTGTCCATGGGATTTTCCAGGCAATAGTACTGGAGTGGATTGCCATTTCCTTCTCCAGGGGATCTTCCCAACCCAGGGCTCAAACACAGGTCTCCCACATTGTAGACAGACGCTTTACCATCTGAGCTCAGGGAAGCTCATCCAAAAGCCTCCACACCTACACTGAAACCAAGCTCCATCCAAGAGCCAACAAGTTCCAGAGAAAGACATACCATGCTAATTCTCCAGCAACACAGGAACATAGCCCTGAGCATTAAAATACAGGCTGCCTAAAGTCACACCAAACTCATAGACACCTCAAAAGTCACTACTGGACACTTCATTGCACTCCAGAGAGAAAAGATCCAGCTCCACCCACCAGAACACCAATACAAGGTTCCCCAACCAGGAAACCTTGACAAGACACAAGTCTACACCTGCCGCCCTCCCCCCCAAAAAAGCCCCCAGGGAGCAACCTTCAAAATAAAGAGGAACCACAAACTTCCAGCATACAGAAAGGCCACCTCAAACACAGTAACCTAAACAAAATGAAAAGGCAGAGAAATATTCAGCAGATAAAGGAACATGATAAATGCCCACCAAACCAAACCAAAGAGGAGATAGGGAGTCTACCTGAAAAAGGATTCGGAATAATGACAGTAAAGATGATCCAAAATCTTGATAACAAAATGAAGTTACAGATAAATAGACCAGAGAGAAGGATTGAGAAGATGCAAAAAAAAAAAAAAAAAGTTTAACAAGGACCTAGAAGAAATAAAAAAGAGTCGATCAATAATGAATAATGGAATAACTGAGATCAAAAGCACTCTGGAGAGAACCAACGGGAGAATAACTGAGGCAGAAGATAGGATAAGTGAGGTGGAAGATAGAATGGTGTAAATAAATGAAGCAGAGTGGAAAAAAAAAAAAGAATGAAAAGAAATGAAGACAACCTCAGAGACTTCTGGGACAATGTTAACTGTCCCAACATTTGAATCATACGAGTCCCAGAAGAAGAAGACAAAAAGAAAGGCCATGAAAAAATACTTGAGAAGATAATAGTTGAAAACGTCTCTAAAATAGGAAGGAAATAGCCACCCAAATCTGAGAAACCCAGAGAGTCCCAAACAGGATAAACCGAAGTCAAAACACTCCAAGACACATATTAATCAAATTAATGAAGATCAAACACAAGGAGCAAATATTGAAAGTAGTAAGGGAAAAGCAATAAATAACACACAAGTGGATTCCCATAAGGATAACAGCTGATTTTTAAATAGAAACTCTTCAGGCCAGAAGGGAATGGCAGGACATACTTAAAGTGATGAAAGAGAAAAACCTACAACTCAGATTACTATAACCAGCAAGGATCTCATTCAAATATGAAGGAGAAATCAAAAGCTTTACAGATAAGCAAAAGCTGAGAGAATCCAGCACCACCAAACAAGCTCTTCAACAAATGCTAAAGCATCTTCTCTAGACAGGAAACGAAAATATTTATAAACTTGAACCCAAAACAATAAAATAAATGGCAATTGGATCATACTTATCAATAATTATCTTAAATGTAAATGGGTTGAATGCCCCATCCTAAAGACAAAAACTGGCTGAATGGATACAAAAACAAGACCCCTGTATATGCTGTCTATAAGAGACTCACTTCAAAACAAGGGACACATACAGACTAAAAGTGGAGGACTGGAAAAAGATATTTCATGCAAATGGATGCCAAAGAAAGCAGGAGTAGCAATACTACTGTCAGATAAAATAGACTTTGAAATAAAGGCTGTGAGGAGAGACAAAGAAGGACACTACATAATGATCAAAGGATCAATTCAAAGAGAAGATATAACAGTTATAAATCTATATGCATCCAACATAGGAGCACCTCAATATGTGAGTCAAATGCTAACAAGTATGAAATGGGAAAGTAATAGTGACACAATAATAGTGAGAGACTTTACTATCCCACTCACACCTATGGATAGATCAACTAAACAGAAAATTAGCAAGGAAACACAAACTTTAAATGATGCAATGGACCAGTTAGACCTAATTGATATCTATAGGACATTTCAGCCCAAAACAATGAATTTCACCTTTTTCTCAAGTGCACATGGAACATTATCCAGATTAGTTCACACCCTGGGCCATAAATCTAGCATTGGTGAATTCAAGAAAATTGAAATGATTTCAAGCGTCTTTTCTGATCATAGTGTGGTAAGATTAGATGTCAACTACAGGAAAAAAAAAACTTTTAAAAGTATAAACATATGGAAGCTAAACAATAACTTCTAAATAACCAAAAAATCACAGAAGAAATAAAAAACAAATCAAAATATGCATAGAAACGAACGAAAATGAAAACACAACAACCCAAAACCTATAGGAGTCAGTAAAAGCAGTGCTAAGGGGAAGGTTCATAGCAATATAAGCTTACCTCAAGAAACAAGAGAAAAAACAAACAAACAAACATCTAACTTTACACCTAGTGAATGAAAGCCACTCAGTCTTGTCCAACTCTTTGTGAACCTGTAGACTATACAGTCCATGGAATTCTCCAGGCCAGAATACTGGAATGGGTAGCTTTTCCCTTCTTCAGGGGATCTTCACTACCCAGGGATCGAACCCAGGTCTCCCGCATTGCAGGTGGATTCTTTACCAGCTGAGCTATCTAAAGCAACTAAAAAAAGAAGAAACGAAGAACCCTGTGGTTATTAGAAGGAAAGAAATCATAAAAATTAGGGCAGAAATAAATGAAAAAGAAATAAAGGAAATCATAGCAAAAATCAACAAACTTAAAGCTGGTTCTTCACGAAGATAAATAAAATAGACAAATCATTAGACAGGCTCATCAAGAAAAAAAGGGAGAAGAATCAAATAAACAAAATTAGAAATGGAAATGGAGAAATCACAATGGACAACACAGAAATACAAATGATCATAAGAGACTACTATCAGCTACAATATGCCAACAAAATGGACAACTTGGAACAAATGGACAAATTCTTATAAAAGTATAACCTTCTAAAGCTGGACCAGGAAGGAATAGAAAATCTTAATAGGCCCGTGACAAACATGGAAATCAGAAATGTAATAAAAAATCTTCTAACAAACGAAAGCACAGGACCAGATGGCTTCACAGGTGAATTCTACCAAAAATTTAGAAAAGAGCTAACACCTGTCCTACTCAAACTCTTCCAGAATATTGCAGAGGAAGGTAAACTGCCAAACTCATTCTAGGGGGCTACCATCACCATAGTAACAAAAGCAGACAAAGATGTCACAAAAAAAGAAAACTACAGACCAATATCACTGATGAAAAAAGATTCAAAAATCCTTAACAAAATTCTAGCAAACAAAATCCAGCAACATATTAAAAAGATCATACATCATGATCAAGTAGGCTTTATCCCAGGGATGCAAGTATTCTTCAATATTTGCAAATCAATCAGTGGGATATACCACGTTAACAAATTGAAAGATAAAAATCATATGATTATCTCAATAGATGCAGAGAAAGCCTTTGAAAAAATTCAACATCCATTTATGATAAAAACTCTCCAGAAAGCAGACATAGAAGGAACACACTTCAACATAATAAAAACCATGTATGATAAGCCCACAGCAACCATTATCCTCAATGGTGAAAAATTGAAAGCATTTCCCCTGAAGTCAGGAACAAGACAAGGGTGCTCACTTTCACCACTACTATTCAACATAGTTTTGGAAGTTATAGTCACAACAATCAGAGAAGAAAAAGAAATAAAATGAATCCAAATTGGAAAAGAAAAAGTAAAACTCTCACTGTTTGCAGGCGACATGATGTTCTACATAGAAAATCTTAAAGACAACACCAGAAAATTACTGGAGCTAATCAATGAATATAGTAAAGTTGCAGGATATAAAATTAACACACAGAAATCCCTTGCATTCCTATACATTAACAACGAGAAAACAGAAGGAGAAATTAAGGAAACAATTTCACTCACCATTGTGATGAAAAGAATAAAATACTCAGGAATAAATCTACCTAGAGGAAAAAAAAAACCTGTATATAGAAAACTACAACATACTGATAGAAATCAAAGGTGACACAAATAGCACAAATAGATGGAGAAATATACCATGTTCATGGATTGGAAGAATCAATATACTGAAAATGAGTATACTACCAAAAGCAATCTATAGATTCAATACAATCCCTATTAAGCTACCAACAGTATTTTTCAAAGAACTAGAACAAATAATTTCACAATTTGTATGGAAATACAAAAAACTTTGAATAGCCAAAGCAATCTTGAGAAAGAAGAATGGAACTGGAGGAAACAACTTGCCTGACTTCAGACTATACAAACCTACAGTCATTAAGACAGCAAGGTACTGGCACAAAGACAGAAATACAGATCAATGGAACAAAATAGAAAGCCCAGACACAAATCCACACACCTATGGAACCTTATCTTTGATAAAGAAGGCAACAATATACAATGGACAAAAGACAATCTCTTTTACAAGTGGTGCTGGGAAAACTGGTCAACCAC
>SJYW01021788.1:265890-279685 GCA_006410735.1 Raphicerus campestris | reverse complement strand
AAAAAAAAAAAAAAGAATGAGTGGATTTTTCTCTTCTTTCCCAATTCATACAGCTGAAATTTGAGTACTCTGCATACTTCTAATCATTGCAATGCCTGACTGGTTCCTGACGCTGATTGAGACCAGATGCCCCAGAATAATGACTCTTCACTTCTCCATACTGCTCCACTTTCCTGAATTATAACCTGGAACCCCTGCTCTTAGTTAGGAGAGCTTATTTGATTCCTCAAGCACTGGACCTTATAGCTGAATTATTTTCCCATAGCTCAGTCAAAATATGTAGAATGAAACAACAGCATGTAGAATGTAACAACAGTATGTTGTTGTTGTTCAGTCACTAAGTCTTGTTCAGCTCTCTGCGACCCCATGGACTGCAGCATGTCAGGCCTCTCTGTCCCTCACCGTCTCTATGAAGTTTGCGCAAGTTCATATCCATTGCATCAGTTATGCCATCCAGCCATCTCATCCTCTGACACTGTCTTCTCCTTTTTCCCTCAGTCTTTCCCAGCATCAGGGATTTTTCCAATGAGATGACTGTTTGCATCAGATGACCGAAATACTGGAGCTTCAGCTTCAGCATCAGTCTTTCCAATGACTACTCAGGATTTTCCTTAAGATTGACTAGTTTCCCTTAAGATCTCCTTGCTGTCCAAGGGACTTTCAGGAGTCTTCTTCAGCACCAAAGTTCAAAGGCATCAATTCTTTGGCGCTCTGCCTCCTTTGTGGTCCAGCTCTCACAACTGTATGTGACCACTGGGAAGACCATAGCCTTGACTACCTGGACCTTTGTTGCCAGAGTAATGTCTCTGCTATTCAACACACTGTCTAGGTTTCTCATAGCTTTCCTGCCAAGAAGCAATCATCTTCTGATTTCATGGCTGCAGTCACCATCCGCAGTGATTTTAGAGCCCAAGAAGAGGAAATCTGTCATTACTTCTACCTTTTCCCCTTCTATTTGCCATGCAGTAATTGGGCCAGATGCCGTGATCTTGCTTTTTTTGATATTTAGTTTTAAGCTGGCTCTTTTACTCTCCTTCTTCACTCTCATCAAGAAGCTCTTTGTAAGAAACACTGATTCATTGATTTAGATTTAAGTAATTGCACTGTTTATTCCCAATGCATTGTGTATAGTTGTTATGTCTTGTATTAAGTAATTTTATGTAACATTTTAAACAGCGTCTCACATGAGTTTGATAATAAATGAATATTTATTTTTATTGGTTTCCTTTAAATTAATCATAAATTTTTCTTTCCTTTGAATAGCAAACATTTGAGGATTTTAGTCATGTTTGTAGAAGATAAAACATAATTTCCAATATATATTATATAGAATTATTATGTTAAAATACTATCCATTCATTCATTTTCATATACATTAATTCATTAGTAAATATTTACAAAGTATCTACTAAATACATGATTTCATGTAAAAGATCATGGTAAAAACAGTAGTATCCTCAACAATGAACATATGGCCTATGACCAGATGAGTTTACAGTTAAGTAGAGGATGCAAGAAAAATACTTAGGTATAAAACAAAACATAGTAGTCATAAAAGCCATAATGCTATGTTTATGAGTTCAAAGATCTGGTCTTATTCACCTCTATCTCCTCAGTCTTAGCACAAAATCTAATTGTTTTAATAAACAGTGACTTTTTTTCTTGTTTTAAATTATTTTTGATGGTTTAAAGACAGTTATATTTTAAAACAAATGTTATATAACTTACTACTGCTACTGCTACTGCTAAGTCGCTTCAGTCGTGTCCGACTCTGTGCGACTCCATGGACGGCAGCCCACCAGGCTTCCCGTCCCTGGGATTCTCCTGGCAAGAACACTTGAGTGGGTTGCCAGTTCCTTCTCCAATGCATGAAAATGAAAAGTGAAAGTGAAGTCGCTCAGTCATGTCGGACTCTTCGCGACTCCATGCACTGCCGCTGACCAGGCTCCTCGTCCATGGGACTTTTCAGGCAAGAGTACTGGAGTGTGGTGCCATTGCCTTCTCCGATATAACTTACTAAGGTATACTTATTCAACATTTTAGAGGCAAAATAGAGACTTATGGATTTCATACCCTTTCTATGGCTGATGAAGTCTTTTCTAGTCTCATCCTATTAGTCATTAGACCAATTAAGCTTATATTATATTTAATATAGCACATTAGCACATTTCTTCCATGCATAAATGGAAAGGATGGTAATTTATGGCTTCAATCTACGCATGTGTGGGAAGGTTGATCACCAGCAGCTCAATATTGTGCTTTCCTTTTGGAGTCTTGTCATAAATAAATGGATAGTTTCTGCTTTAGTGGACATGGTCTTTTATTATTGTTTTGACTTTATTTTAATCAGACAAGGTTTATTTTCCTTAAGATCCAAGCATCTATTTACAAATATTTTCCCTCTCTTTCACCTTTTGGCCTTGGAAAAGTCAGAGACTTTCCTTTCCTCTTTGGATCAGACTCATGTCTTTCACATTAGCATCTAACAAATTATCCCATAGTAGATATTTCATCCCCTCAGTCTTGTCATGAGAGAAACTACTGTTGTTTACATGAAATATCATAGAGAGATTATAGCAAATGCATGGAATGCTTTGGCATTTTTTTTAAATGGAGAATTGTATTGTGTTCACAGTGTCACAGTCCTTGTGCTTTCTAATGATGGCTTCATGCAGGCTTCAAGCAAACACCACAGCAGTGTTGGTATGAAGGACTTAATATTTTTTTTAAATACTACATATTCCTGTTAACAAATCTAAATCTGTCCCACCCCAAACTTAAAGAAACATAAATTTGTTCTTTAAGTATTATGAATTTGTTCAGACCCTAAGTGGTGTTGACTCTTTGAGACCCAGTGGACTGCAGCACAGGCTTCCTGGTCCTTCACTATCTCCCAGAGTTTGCTCAAACTCATGTCAATTGAGTCAGTGGTGCTATCCAACCATCTTATCCTCTGTCACCCCATTTTTTTCCTGCCCTCAATCTTTCCAGCATCAGGATCTTTTCCAGTGAGTTGGCTCTTTGCATTAGGTGGCCAAACTATTGGAGCTTCAGTTTCAGCATCAGTCCTTACAACTAATACTCAGCATTTATTTCAATAGAGTCTTCATATATTTAATAGATGTNAGGATCTTTTCCAATGAGTCGGCTCTTTGCATTAGGTGGCCAAAGTATTGGAGCTTCAGTTTCAGCATCAGTCCTTCCAACTAATACTCAGCATTTATTTCAATAGAGTCTTCATATATTTAATAGATGGAGTAATGATTATAGTAAAAAAAGCATATTGACCTTGGAGTGTTGTACTAAATATTACTGCAAATCTGTTTTGCTCACGAAAGGTATTTTATGGAAACATAGTCATTTCTATCTTCACTCCATAAATAGAATTTTAGTTTTTTTTCCTTTCATGTTTTTGCTTCTCTTTATTATGCTTTTCTTTTCATTTTTTCTCAATGAGAGATTCTCTAATGCAATAGCAAGAAATACTCCAAAATGAATAGAGAAACAAGGTCAGATTTTAAAAGTGTTAATGAAGGAGAAGAAATTTTTCTATATTCAGAAGTTAGAGTCACATTTGTAAAATAAGAAGGTGCCTATAGTAAACACTGAAAAACATTAAAAGTCAGTGTGACTTAAAATACAAGTGCCAAAATAAACAACTAATGTAAGGGCTAGATAAGGAAGTAAAAACATGAAATAAACAAATTAGTCATCTGGAAAATTGAATCAAAGTATTTTCCCAACTAGAATTTGTTTTTCTGTGTGTGGTAATTTCCATACATTAACTTAAACTAGTTCCCAAAGTAGAATTCATATGAGATAGTCTTCCGTCAAATGTAATTGTTAAGCAAAATAATTGCAAAAAATATCAAACCAATTAAAAAAACCTTAATCTTCTGGAATATTCTTGAATTAATAAAAAGATAAAATTGAAATTGCAGAATATTTTAAATGAAAATATTTTTTAAATGAAGCTAATTCAGAGAGATGATATGAGGTGGGAGGTGGGAAGGGGTTCAGGATTGGGAGCTCGTATACACCCGTGGTGGATTCATGTCAATGTATGGCAAAACCAATACAGTATTGTAAAGTAAAATAAAGTAAAAATAAAATTAAAAAAATAAAAATAAAATAAAACCAATAGTGTTAATAAGATCTGAGTTCAAGAGAAAATTATTTTTCAGAATGTTCATTACAGAAGAAAGACTAAAAATAAGTAAACCAAGCACTCAATGACAAGAGTGAAAAGCTAGAAAGAGAATAATGAATGAACTGAATGAAGGTACTGGATACGTATTTAGAAACCAATAGCTTTCTTTTTCTTATAAAAGNTCATTACAGAAGAAAGACTAAAAATAAGTAAACCAAGCACTCAATGACAAGAGTGAAAAGCTAGAAAGAGAATAATGAATGAACTGAATGAAGGTACTGGATATGTATTTAGAAACCAATAGCTTTCTTTTTCTTATAAAAGAAAACATTATGATTAAAAATTTTAAAAAGAGAGCCTTTCCAATATCTATGTAAACCATAATCTTCAAGAGCTATATGAATAAAAATATAATTTCTTTACTTCTATTTATAATTAAAGACCAGAATAATGCAAATGAACATCAAGGTAAAATGAATCGATACAGTGAAGTTGTGGTGATGGTGTGATACACCATCTAGATTCTTCTCTGATGAGAGCGTTGTTCCCATAACTGTTAAGAGTGTTATTAATGGACAGTATTCAGCTGTCCTCCCCTTTATAAATTGTCTCGGCTAAATAGGGCCACTTTGCCAAGGGTCATAGCCCTTCCCTGGTTTTTCATCCCTAATGACTGATCAGTAAAAGAATTGGGCTATTTTTGCCTAACTTTGGAAATCTCATTCTAACTCCAGAGCTCTCAATTAGGCTGACGGAGGCTGCTGCTAGACCTACAGTATCTCAGCTCCTCCTTCTGACCATTACTGATCACTTTTACTCTTTTGAGAATATTGTGTGTGCTATCTTGGTCTCCCAAGTCTTTTTCCCTGTGAACCTAGCCTGTGACAGTTACAGTTATCCCTTCTTCTCCAATTAATTTAACAGATTTGACTTCCTCAATTCCATCTATCAGATGAAGCAAGTGCAATCAAATTCCAAAAGGACTGGCTTCTCTGTGTGTGTGAGGCAGTGGTTAAATGCTAGTTCTAAGGTTTAAAGTTTGTTCAGAGGATTTGTATATCAAACTTTGTTATTATTATACCGCTACATTTAATTTATTGGTGTGGAGATAAGGAGTAGCACTTTGAAACAAATGTAAAAAAATCTTAAAAATGACTGTAGTTGAACATANCCACCTCATGAGAAGAGTTGACTCATTGGGAAAGACTCTGATGCTGGGAGGGATTGAGGGTAGGAGGAGAAGGGGACGACCGAGGATGAGATGGCTGGATGGCATCACAGACTCAATGGACGTGAGTCTTAGTGAACTCTGGGAGTTGGTGATGGACAGGGAGGCCTTGCGTGCTGCAATTCATGGAGTCTCAAAGAGTCGGATACGACTGAGAGACTGAACTGAGCTGAACTGAACTGATGGAAGCATCTCTGAGACACACATTCAGAATTAGTGTACTTTATGAAATTCATTGCATGTTTTAAATCTTTGGGATCTATAATATATATATATATATATATATATATATGGAATCATCTCTGAGACACACACTAAGAATTAGTGCATTTTATGAAAATTATTGCATGTTTTAATCTTTGGGATACCCTGGTGGTTCAGATGGTAAATAATCTGCCTGCAATCCGGGAGACCTGGGTTCTATCCCTGGGTTGGGAAAATCTCTGTTGGCATGTCAATCCACTCCAGTGTTCTTGCCTGGAGATTCTGCATGGACAAAGCAGCCTGGCAGGCTATAGTCCATGGGGATGCAAAGAGTCGGAGATGGATGAACGACTAAGCGCCCAATAGCACAATTAAATCTTTACAAAGAAAGTAAGTGCTATTTGTCTTCTGTGAACTTTTATAAGCATTTAGAAAAAATTTTCATATTTTGAAAAACTCCAATGATTATAGAAGAATTACTTTAAACCTTGTTATAACTTATGAATTTATCAATGATTATTTAACTGCAAATATACAATATCTTAATCATTTTGTTGTCATGACTCTGATGAGACTTTGGCAGATGAAAAGCTTAATGTGCAAGCACTGAACAGCTTCAAGTCTAAAAGTTATCATTTGTTGTTTCCAGTAATACTTACACTATGACTATTTGTAATGTTACCTAAAGAGAAAAAAAATTATAACATTAGAGTAATGTATAATAAACTAAGCTTAGAACATTATAAGTGAAAAATATTCTATAAAACACAATTAGATAAAAAGGCATAGAAATATAGGTCTGCAGTGATACATTAAAAATATATATGGTAATCTGTGATGGGTGGAATTTTTCAAAAGTAATTCAAATGCTAATGAATCTGGTTAAATCTTTCATCTGGGAAATGAGTGGACCTGTGTTTGCTGTTTGTTCTGCCAGCTTCCAATTTCTCTAGGCTGAGAATATCCTTTTATGAATTAATAAAAACTTTCTAGACTGAAATAGAGGGATATACAGCTTAATGGCTAGAATGTGTTGCCAGGATTTTGTAATGTAGACAGTTTGTTATGACTAGAACAATGTTCCAGTGCATTGAACTTTAATGTTGAGAGGTCAGCTCCTTCTGAGGCATTCAGAAGCCAGGCCTATGCCTGCCTGCCTTTAGAAGAGCTGTTGTTGGCATCTACCTCTGGTCAGTAGCATTTGTGAAGTGAGGAGGATGATGATATTAGGCACTTTTGATCTTCCAAATGTGATAAAACATATATTAATAAAAATTAAATGTTCTTCATTTTCACCACTGAAAAAAAGAGGGCCCCAAAATGCTAGAAAGAAAAGGCCATTTAAATCATTGTATTTTATCTTGAATTCAGGCCTTTTCAAAGCAATAAGTGTTTACTTCTCTTGGAAAAATAGCATAATTACTTGTTATTGCTTTCCACATTGACCCATGAATAATAGATGCAGTTCAATTTACAGTGACTAAGGGTGATGACTAAGTGTGCACACACACACACACACACGCACACACACACAAAGGGTGATGAAACGTGGCTTGATATTAAAATCAGGCTACAAAAAAGAAAATGTTTTGCATGACACCATATAGGAAATAACCTCTCTAAAGTTCTCAATTTAATCCATGAGGCACTAAAAAATTAATTTGACTACTGGGTGAATTGTTATTCTCAATGGATTTCTACTGAATAATTCAGAACTGAATTTTATCTATTAGTATGGACTACATAGCTTTTACCAAGTTAATCATTACCTACTATGGTGTCTTATCATTTTTATTTAGTTATTCTTAGAAACTAACTTTGCAGAGGGAAAAAGCAATCACACACACACACACACACAAATAAGAAACATTATCCAGAGAGAATTTGGACACAGGATACGAGTCATTAGGTCATACATGGTGGGCTCACAGTAGCTGAATCTGGATTCAGAGCTACATGATAAGTGGAATCATATATATATGAGTCATTGACCAAAATACTGAGGTAAATCTAAATCTACTTTTAACAGGAGTCTGCTTGGACGTTCTGAATATTTCTTAAATATCCATATCCATAGCATCCCATATGTCATTTTCAGTGTAATTTTCATTTACAGTGAAATGAGAACTTAAGGAGAGATGTGGTAGTGGTTTAGTTGCTAAGTCATGACTGGCTCTTGCGACCCCATGGGCTGTAGCCTGCCCATGGGTTCTTCTGTCCATGGGATCCTCCAGGCAAGAATACTGGAGTGGGTTGCCATTTCCTTTTCCAGGGGATCTTCCCAACCCAGAGATCAAATCTGGGTCTCCTGCCTTGCAGGCAGATTCTTTATCTGCAAGGTAAAGCTACAAAGGAAGTGCTTGCAAAACAGTTANGAGGGCCCCAAAATGCTAGAAAGAAAAGGCCATTTAAATCATTGTATTTTATCTTGAATTCAGGCCTTTTCAAAGCAATAAGTGTTTACTTCTCTTGGAAAAATAGCATAATTACTTGTTATTGCTTTCCACATTGACCCATGAATAATAGATGCAGTTCAATTTACAGTGACTAAGGGTGATGACTAAGTGTGCACACACACACACACACACGCACACACACACAAAGGGTGATGAAACGTGGCTTGATATTAAAATCAGGCTACAAAAAAGAAAATGTTTTGCATGACACCATATAGGAAATAACCTCTCTAAAGTTCTCAATTTAATCCATGAGGCACTAAAAAATTAATTTGACTACTGGGTGAATTGTTATTCTCAATGGATTTCTACTGAATAATTCAGAACTGAATTTTATCTATTAGTATGGACTACATAGCTTTTACCAAGTTAATCATTACCTACTATGGTGTCTTATCATTTTTATTTAGTTATTCTTAGAAACTAACTTTGCAGAGGGAAAAAGCAATCACACACACACACACACACAAATAAGAAACATTATCCAGAGAGAATTTGGACACAGGATACGAGTCATTAGGTCATACATGGTGGGCTCACAGTAGCTGAATCTGGATTCAGAGCTACATGATAAGTGGAATCATATATATATGAGTCATTGACCAAAATACTGAGGTAAATCTAAATCTACTTTTAACAGGAGTCTGCTTGGACGTTCTGAATATTTCTTAAATATCCATATCCATAGCATCCCATATGTCATTTTCAGTGTAATTTTCATTTACAGTGAAATGAGAACTTAAGGAGAGATGTGGTAGTGGTTTAGTTGCTAAGTCATGACTGGCTCTTGCGACCCCATGGGCTGTAGCCTGCCCATGGGTTCTTCTGTCCATGGGATCCTCCAGGCAAGAATACTGGAGTGGGTTGCCATTTCCTTTTCCAGGGGATCTTCCCAACTCAGAGATCAAATCTGGGTCTCCTGCCTTGCAGGCAGATTCTTTATCTGCAAGGTAAAGCTACAAAGGAAGTGCTTGCAAAACAGTTACTTGTATAATTGCTCTCTAATTTAAAGTATTACAATTATTTTCTTCACATTTGTCTTAACTTGACTGGATTTAAAATTACATGTTTCAGTGAAGACAGGATAGGGCATTATGGAGTCTGAAAAATTCAATTCGGTTTTCTCCAAACTACTGCTGCTGCTAAGTTGCTTCAGTTGTGATCGACTCTGTGCGACTCCATAGATGGCAGCCCACCAGATTCTGCCGTCCCTGGGTTTCTCCAGGCAAGAACACTGGGTTGCCATTTCCTTCTCCAATGCATGAAAGTGAAAGTGAAGTAGCTCAGTTGTGTCTGACTCCTCCCGATCCCATGGTCTGGGATCCCATGGTCTGCAACCTACCAGGCTCCTCCACCCATGGAATTTTCCAGGCAAGAGTACTGGAGTGGGTTGCCATTGCCTTCTCCATCTCCAAACTACTAGCCTTTTTCTATTTGTATTTAAGCAATTTACATCATATTTAGTGAAGTCATGTAGTGTTGGTAACAACTTGATATAAATAAATGCAACTAATGAAAGCAGAAAACAAGTATTTATGGGCAAGTAGACCACAAGCTGGAATCAAGATTGCTGGGAGAAATATCAATAACCTCAGATATGCAGATGACACCACCCTTATGCCAGAAAGTGAAGAGGAAATAAAAAGCCTCTTCATGAAAGTGAAAGAGGAGAGTGAAAAAGTTGGCTTAAAGCTCAACATTCAGAAAATGAAGATCATGACATCTGGTCCCATCACTTCATGGCAAATAGATGGGGAAACACTGGAAACACTGTCAGACTTTATTTTTGGGGGCTCCAAAATCACTGCAGATGGTGACTGCAGCCATGAAATTAAAAGACGCTTACTCCTTGGAAGAAAAGTTATGACCAATCTAGATAGCATATTAAAAAGCAGAGACATTACTTTGCCAACTAAGGTCTATCTAGTCAAGGCTATGGTTTTTCTTGTGGTCATGTATGATGTGAGAGTTGGACTGTGAAGAAGGCTGCTGCTGCTGCTAAGTCACTTCAGTTGTGCCCGACTCTGTGCGACCCCATAGACAGCAGCCCACCAGGCTCCCCCGTTCCTGGGATTCTCCAGGTAAGAACACTGGAGTGGGCTGAGCGCCAAAGAACTGATGCTTTTGAACTGTGGTGTTGGAGAAGATTCTTGAGAGTCCCTTGGACTGCAAGGAGATCCAACCAGTCCATCTGAAGGAGATCAGCCCTAGGGTTTCTTTGGAAGGAATGATGTTAAAGCTGAAACTCCAGTACTTTGGCCACCTCATGTGAGGAGTTGACTCGTTGGAAAAGACTCTGATGCTAGGAGGGATTGGGGGCAGGAGGAGAAGGGGATGACAAAGGATGAGATGGCTGGATGGCATCACGAGTCTGAGTGAACTCCAGGAGTTGGTGGTGGACAGGGAGGGCTGGCATGCTGCTATTCATGGGGTCACAAAGAATCGGACATGATTGAGCGACTGAACTGAACTGAGACCACAAGATCCGAGTTCAGTGTCCCATGGGCTACGTAGCTGATGTTCACCGGAAGATATATAGGGCAAGTTTCTCTGGCAAAACCAATAAATGACTATCACTTAGTACTATATAAATTAAGCCATATTCTTTTATTGTATCCTGATTGAAAATGAATTTAAATGAATATAAATCTTAACCAAGAATTTGGATAAAGTTCCAACATGTAATTGCCTACTATCCTATTACTTTAGATATGAAATATCTTGGAACTTGGTAGACGCTTAGAGTGTACTCAAGAAAGAAGAAAAGATAAATGGAAAGAAAAGTAAATAAAACATGGCTGGTCCTTTCAGTTTGCTAGTACGCTTCAGTTGCTGGGTTTCATTGCGTGCATGCTAAGTTGCTTCCATCATGTCCGACTTTTTGCACTCTGTAGACTGTAGCCTGCCAGGCTCCTCTGTCCATGGGATTTCCCAGGCAAGAATACTGGACTGCATTGCCATTTCCTTCTCCAGGGTATTTTTCTGACCTAGGGATCAAACTCATGTCTTTCACATCTCCTGAACTGGCAGACGGGTTCTTTACCACCATCACCACCTGGGAAGTCACGGGTTTCATTGGTATTCACATTTGGCTCCATTTTTGGTTTTAGTGGTTTTTTTTCCCCCCTGTAATTATATCTGGTAGAATACACCTGAAGATTTTCCTATATAGTATGTCAAAAAGTATAATGAATGTTGATATGGTTTTCCCTACAATGTCTTATCAACTCACTATAAAAATGTATAAAATACATGTTTAAAAGTATAAAATACATTTTTTATCTGACTGATATACCTCAAAAATCTCAACTAAAAAGACCAAAAAGCAATCAATCCTTTTAGATTTATTTTAGTGTTATTTTAGGATACTATACACACAAGTGGAGAAGGCAATGGCACCCCACTCCAGTACTTATGCCTGGAAAATTCCATGGGCGGAGGAGCCTGGTAGGCTGCAGTCCATGGGGTCATGAAGAGTTGGACACTTACTGAGTGACTTCACGTTCACTTTCACACATTGTAAAAGGAAATGGCAACCCACTCCAGTGTTTTTGCTTGGAAAATCCCAGGGATGGTGGAGCCTGGTGGGCTGCTGTCTATGGGGTCACACAGAGTCAGACACTACTGAAGAGACAGCAGCAGCAGCATACACACAAGAATGATGATGGTAATAATTTTAGTGCTTTTAATGTGCCAAACATGTAAATAAAAATTGTGAAGACCCATGTTCTTGTGTTTGGAGGTGAAAATATAATAAAACATGGTAGCTACAGAATATTTTGAAATTTTTTTAACTTTTAATATTGTATGGGGTATAGCAGATTAACAATGTTGAGATGCTTTCAGGTGGGCAGCAAAGGGACTCGGCCATACATATACATGTATCCATTCTTCCCCAAGACAAAGATCCATCTAGTTGAAGCTATGGTTTTTCCACTAGTCATGTGTGCTTGTGAAAGTTGGACCATAAAGAAGGCTGAGCACCAAAGAATTGATGTTTTCTAACTGTAGTGTTGAAGAAGACTCTCGAGAGTCCCTTGAACTGCAAGGAGATCGACCCAGTCAGTCCTAGAGGAAATTGGTCCTGGATATTCACTGGAAGGATTGATGCTAAAGTTGAAGCTCTAATACTTTGTCCACCTGATGCAAAGAGCCAACTCATTCGAAAAAACCTGATGCTAGGAAAGATTGAAGACAAGAGGAGAAGGGGGTGATAGAGGATGAGATGGCTGGATGACATCACCAACACAATAGACATGAGTTTGAGCAAACTCCGGGAGTTGGTGATGGACAGGGAAGCCTGGCGGGCTGCAGTTCATGGGTTTCAAAGAACTGGGTATGACTGAGTGACTGAACAACAGGGAAATCAAAAGAGTAACACAAAGACAGTAAGATAACCAAATGTATAGAAGGTCAGTGAATTGTACTAGGCCAATCTCTGACTGTTGCTCAGCTAAATCAAACAGCACAGGACTCTCCCAATCAAGGGCTTCCCAAGTGGTGCTAGTGGTTAAGAACCCACCTGCCAATGTAGAAGATGTAAGAGACACGGGTTCGATCACTGGGTTGGAAAGATCCCCTGGAGGAGTTGGAGGCAACCCACTCTGAAGAAGAAAAGGAGCAGCTGGCCCTAACTGGATTGAATCCATTTTTAAAAGAAAAGGAACTCCATCTTACATTGTCAACAAACTTTGTACTGCACACTGGGGAGGCCATAGAGATAAATTGCTATCAACAATCCCAGACAGATAAAAATCAGAATAGGCAGATCCTGTACCTAGATTTCCCAGAGCCAGAAGGAATGCAATGTCCACTGTATAACTTTAATAATTACATAGTAATTATTGATGTAGACTGCTTGTATGTCCAGATAGCTTTAGAATGTAAATCTATGACTGTAACCTGTTTGTGTCTCTTACTAACACTGTCCAGAGTGGACTTTAGGGAATTTGGGGATGTGGGCTTGGACATGTAAACTTTGGGTATAAGAGGTTGTTAAAAAATCGTTCTAAAAGACTAAAAAGACTCTACACATGGACATCACTAGATGGTCAATACTGAAATCAGACTGATTATATTCTTTGCAGCCAAAGATGGAGAAGCTCTATACAGTCAACAAAAACAAGAGCAGGAGCTGACTGTGGCTCAGATCATGAACTCCTTATTACCAAATTCTGACTCAAATTAAAGAAAGTAGGGAAAACCGCTAGACCATTCAGGTATGACCTAAATCAAATCCCTTATGATTATACAGTGGAAGTGAGAAATAGATTTAAGGGCCTAGATCTGATAGATAGAGTGCCTGATGAACTATGGAATGAGGTTCATGACATTGTACAGGAGACAGGGATCAAGACCATCCCCATGGAAAAGAAATGCAAAAAAAGCAAAATGGCTGTCTGGGGAGGCCTTACAAATAGCTGGGAAAAGAAGAGAGGCGAAAAGCAAAGGAGAAAAGGAAAGATATAAGCATCTAAATGCAGGGTTCCAAAGAATAGCAAGAAGAGATAAGAAAGCCTTCTTCAGCGATCAATGCAAAGTAATAGAGGAAAAGAACAGAATGGGAAAGACTAGAGATCTCTTCAAGAAAATTAGACATACCAAGGGAACATTTCATGCAAAGATGGGCTTGATAAAGGACAGGAATGGTCTGGACCTAACAGAAGCAGAAGATATTAAGAAGAGGTGGCAAGAATACATGGAAGAACTGTACAAAAAAGATCTTCAAGACCCAGATAATCATGATGATGTGATCAC
>SJYW01021788.1:245455-262863 GCA_006410735.1 Raphicerus campestris | reverse complement strand
ACAAAGGATGAGATGGCTGGATGGCATCACGAGTCTGAGTGAACTCCAGGAGTTGGTGGTGGACAGGGAGGGCTGGCATGCTGCTATTCATGGGGTCACAAAGAATCGGACATGATTGAGCGACTGAACTGAACTGAGACCACAAGATCCGAGTTCAGTGTCCCATGGGCTACGTAGCTGATGTTCACAGGAAGATATATAGGACAAGTTTCTCTGGCAAAACCAATAAATGACTATCACTTAGACAGTACTATATAAATTAAGCCATATTCTTTTATTGTATCCTGATTGAAAATGAATTTAAATGAATATAAATCTTAACCAAGAATTTGGATAAAGTTCCAACATGTAATTGCCTACTATCCTATTACTTTAGATATGAAATATCTTGGAACTTGGTAGACGCTTAGAGTGTACTCAAGAAAGAAGAAAAGATAAATGGAAAGAAAAGTAAATAAAACATGGCTGGTCCTTTCAGTTTGCTAGTACGCTTCAGTTGCTGGGTTTCATTACGCGCATGCTAAGTTGCTTCCATCATGTCCGACTTTTTGCACTCTGTAGACTGTAGCCTGCCAGGCTCCTCTGTCCATGGGATTTCCCAGGCAAGAATACTGGACTGCATTGCCATTTCCTTCTCCAGGGTATTTTTCTGACCTAGGGATCAAACTCATGTCTTTCACATCTCCTGAACTGGCAGACGGGTTCTTTACCACCATCACCACCTGGGAAGTCACGGGTTTCATTGGTATTCACATTTGGCTCCATTTTTGGTTTTAGTGGTTTTTTTTCCCCCCTGTAATTATATCTGGTAGAATACACCTGAAGATTTTCCTATATAGTATGTCAAAAAGTATAATGAATGTTGATATGGTTTTCCCTACAATGTCTTATCAACTCACTATAAAAATGTATAAAATACATGTTTAAAAGTATAAAATACATTTTTTTATCTGACTGATATACCTCAAAAATCTCAACTAAAAAGACCAAAAAGCAATCAATCCTTTTAGATTTATTTTAGTGTTATTTTAGGATACTATACACACAAGTGGAGAAGGCAATGGCACCCCACTCCAGTACTTATGCCTGGAAAATTCCATGGGCGGAGGAGCCTGGTAGGCTGCAGTCCATGGGGTCATGAAGAGTTGGACACTTACTGAGTGACTTCACGTTCACTTTCACACATTGTAAAAGGAAATGGCAACCCACTCCAGTGTTTTTGCTTGGAAAATCCCAGGGATGGTGGAGCCTGGTGGGCTGCTGTCTATGGGGTCACACAGAGTCAGACACTACTGAAGAGACAGCAGCAGCAGCATACACACAAGAATGATGATGGTAATAATTTTAGTGCTTTTAATGTGCCAAACATGTAAATAAAAATTGTGAAGACCCATGTTCTTGTGTTTGGAGGTGAAAATATAATAAAACATGGTAGCTACAGAATATTTTGAAATTTTTTTAACTTTTAATTTTGTATGGGGTATAGCAGATTAACAATGTTGAGATGCTTTCAGGTGGGCAGCAAAGGGACTTGGCCATACATATACATGTATCCATTCTTCCCCAAGACAAAGATCCATCTAGTTGAAGCTATGGTTTTTCCACTAGTCATGTGTGCTTGTGAAAGTTGGACCATAAAGAAGGCTGAGCACCAAAGAATTGATGTTTTCTAACTGTAGTGTTGAAGAAGACTCTCGAGAGTCCCTTGAACTGCAAGGAGATCGACCCAGTCAGTCCTAGAGGAAATTGGTCCTGGATATTCACTGGAAGGATTGATGCTAAAGTTGAAGCTCTAATACTTTGTCCACCTGATGCAAAGAGCCAACTCATTCGAAAAAACCTGATGCTAGGAAAGATTGAAGACAAGAGGAGAAGGGGGTGATAGAGGATGAGATGGCTGGATGACATCACCAACACAATAGACATGAGTTTGAGCAAACTCCGGGAGTTGGTGATGGACAGGGAAGCCTGGCGGGCTGCAGTTCATGGGTTTCAAAGAACTGGGTATGACTGAGTGACTGAACAACAGGGAAATCAAAAGAGTAACACAAAGACAGTAAGATAACCAAATGTATAGAAGGTCAGTGAATTGTACTAGGCCAATCTCTGACTGTTGCTCAGCTAAATCAAACAGCACAGGACTCTCCCAATCAAGGGCTTCCCAAGTGGTGCTAGTGGTTAAGAACCCACCTGCCAATGTAGAAGATGTAAGAGACACGGGTTCGATCACTGGGTTGGAAAGATCCCCTGGAGGAGTTGGAGGCAACCCACTCTGAAGAAGAAAAGGAGCAGCTGGCCCTAACTGGATTGAATCCATTTTTAAAAGAAAAGGAACTCCATCTTACATTGTCAACAAACTTTGTACTGCACACTGGGGAGGCCATAGAGATAAATTGCTATCAACAATCCCAGACAGATAAAAATCANTATCTGAATTATCTTGGGCAAGCCATTGAAACCCTTCACAATTCAGCTTTCACTTCTATAGGGCAGGCAAAATAAATCATGAAAGCCAATTTTTGAAATACAATTTTCTGAAGAGTCATATAAATCTAGGAAGTCAATTTGCAAAAGCATAATTCATAAATATACAATTTAAGAAATATAATAGGATTGTTTACCTTGTTGTTCAATTGCTAAGTTGTGTCCAGCTCTTTTGTGACCTCAAGGACTGCAGCCTGCCTGGCTCCTCTGTCCATGAGATTTTTGTTTATCTACTTCTTATTAATTTCAAATGATTGAAGGCCATTTTATAATTTTCAAATTTAAAGCATTTACTATCAATCTTAATTTTCATCAGAAATAAAACATACATTACAATTAAATTTGAATTTAAAAGTATCTAGGCTAAATCAGATATTAAAATTTCATGCCTGTAAGAAACAGCAGTTTGGATCTGACAACTAGAAGCAGTTTTCAGGTAAAACAGAAACTACTGAATATAGAAAAAGGAAAGAATAATAATATGAATGTAGTGATCTTTATGTTTCATACTTAAACTTTGATATTTTAATTACAAGGAAAAAATAAAGAATTCAAAGATAAATTCATAAAAATGACAAAGATAAAGTTTGGCAAGAGTAAATTATATAGAAGATTTAAAGTTACTATTAAGAATTCCTTTAAGAAATAATAGTTATTTTCAATTGATGAAATGTGATATTTATTATAAATAATATCCTTAAATTTAATATTTAAATATTCAAAATACATCAATTACAATCATTTCACGTTCTTGGTAATGCTATTCAGTNAGTAAATTATATAGAAGATTTAAAGTTACTATTAAGAATTCCTTTAAGAAATAATAGTTATTTTCAATTGATGAAATGTGATATTTATTATAAATAATATCCTTAAATTTAATATTTAAATATTCAAAATACATCAATTACAATCATTTCACGTTCTTGGTAATGCTATTCAGTCTCCTGTTAGTTCTATTGAAACCATTTTGATCAATTGATAAATGTTTCCATTTGACAAATTTGGAAAATTGAGAATCTGAAATTGATCATTAGATAACTGGATCTTCAGCAACTTGATCACTTGTTGAGTTGAATACTGGAGGCTTTTATATTAGCAATATGTGATAACTTAAGACCATAAAAATAATTTCTATTTAATGGTGTCATGGTAAGGAAAAATATGATTATGCAGGTAAAATTTTGGCACATTGTAAGTAGCTAACTTAGTAACCATTAGGGTGAGGGTTAGGGCCAGTTCTTACAATTGTTATTGTTGTTGGTGGCAGCAGAACATAATTTTTTATGATGTTCTTTTTGCCTAACTCTGTAACTTAATTTGTCACCACTTGTTGATTCTCCAAATGCCATGGAAGAAAGTTGCAGAGTTTTACTGCAACTTTTACGCTTTCACTGATCTGCCCTGGTGGATCTAATCATTGGCCCTGAGGATACCGTGCTGCTGCTAACTCTTTTTCTGGATTAGCATAAATTCTTCCCCAAAACTGTTTCTGGTTCTAAATCTGGTTTGGCTTTTATTTGGGTGCCATTTTTATTCCTACTTTTGGTTTCGTGGTTTTGACTACATGGTCCAACCAACTTTGCCTTTTTAATGTTTGAGTTTTTTGTTTCTTGATTTTTCTGTTTGTTTTGAGAATTTTGATTTCTTCTGCCCTCTGAGATGCCTGCTTCTGTTTCATCATTTTCCCAAAATGATGGTTTAGTGATGCTGAAAGTAAAGTTTCTATCACTACCTACAGAGCCTTTTTGGCTGCCAATTGTCAATAAAATCCTGTGTTATTCATTTTCTTGTGTGCCACTGTGAGCTCAAATAAGTCAGAACAAGAAAACGAGGAAAAGCAAATTTATGTTCACTAGAATAAAAAACAGCCAATAGATCAGGAAATACCAGGATAACTATGCTTTTGAGGTTGTCTGTGTCATTCTGACCTTATGTTCTGGAACTGATGGAACCAACCAGTCAATTTTACAAAGACACAACAATCTGACCATATTTATTTGACCCATAGCTGAAACTGTAACACTGAGGCTACCAATGCATATGTGTATTTGCTTAAATTAGAAAAAGATATAAAAATTTTGTTTTTCTCAAAAAATAAAGGTAATTTGTCTGTTTCTCACAGTGACCTGTTTTTAACTCATTCTGTGTCTGTAGCTTGCTTATTCCTTTTCTCTCTTTCTCTCTTTTTTTTTTAACCTCTTTTCATGTTTGGGAGACTTATATTTATTAATCTGTCAAAATTTTTTAACAAATTGTCTACTTTCAGATGTGTCTAATCCAAAGACATATCTATTATTACTTAAAAAGATGCACTTATAAAAATTGCAGCTTAGAAAATACACAGCTTTGATTCTTACTAAGAACTTTGCTGGTTACGTTAATAATTCTATCGAGCAGCCTGAGGGGTTCTGAAATGAGGATATGAATGATACAGGATTGATTGATTCTGGCCTGTGGAGAGCTTCATCTCCTCTTGAGACATCAAAAGGATTCATAGTGCCCAGCATTTCCTCCCTCTCTTCTCAAAAGAAAATAGAAAATCCCTATAGAAATACATAAATAAGCCAAGTCAATATGTGAGAAAACGCCATATTCACTGAAAACAGTATGTTAAGAAACTTAAAATTTGAACTTTAATCTTCGCCTACAACCTTGACAGTTATTGAAGAGAATAATGTATAAATGGAGAAACTCAGTCATAGTCTCGGATTCCCACAGCTTGCTTTCCATTTTAAGATTATTCTCACGTATGAATAGATTTTCTGGATGGATTACTATAACTTTGCCTTTTTTTTTTTTTGCTTGCTTACTGCCACTTAGCAAACCACTTCATAACTCTGTGGCTGAAAACATCAATTTATTATTATATCTATTGGATCTGTGTCCACTAGACTTGGTGGGTGGTTCTGGTTTGAGGCACTGAACTCAGTGGATGGATCTGCAGAGAACTGAAGGCTCCAGCGGACTGATGGCTCCCAGAGCTGGTGGCTGATGCTACTTTTCATGTGGAAGTTTGGCTGGGTTGTCAGCAGGAGCAATCACACTTGACTTATCCACATGGCTTGGGTTCTTAATGATTTGGCAGTTGAGTTCTGCAAGGGAATGTCCCAAGAACAAAAGTTCCAAGACACCAAGACTTCTTATGACCCAGACTTGGGAGTTATAGTGTCTCTCCCACCACATTCTGCTGGTCAAAGCAATTCACAGGCTCAGAAGAAATTCAGAAAGAGATGAAACAGACTCTGTCTTCCAATAGGAGTGTTGCATTCAACTGTGGTCTTATTTAATCAACCACTCTGCTGAAATTACTTCTGTTTCTCACACATGGAACAGACAGTCGTCACCCCTCAAGGCCCTTAAACTCTCCATATATTACAGCATCAGAGTCAGGCATGAGCTACTGGAAGAGCTCATCATTTCAAATCCTGATGTAGGTGTAAGGTAGAAGTGAGGTTCCCTGAGCCAGATTATTTATTCTTCATCGTGAATGATCTTTTCCTTATATGAAAAATGTCTTGTTTTTGTAGTTGAGTAGCTTTCCAGAATGCTTCCTGTTTATAGAAGATTGAGGCACTAGAAGCTTATTTTTCATTTTGAACTGCCTCCAGCCTTTTTAGTTTAAGTTGACAGATAACATTTCTACTAATACAAGACTCTTAAAATGGTTTTGAGTTTCCCACGGATCTTATTGGGATTCATTCTCCTGGTTAAAAGCCAGTGCCCTAAATCTCAGACATATTTCTCTCTGTCTTGGGAATGAGGGTACTATAGAAAAATATGCAGTTTAGAAAAACTTTGTCTACCCTCAAAGTCAAGAAGACACACAGTTAATATTGATATCTTTAGAAGACCTTTCATCTGGATAAGAGGGTCTGCTGCAGCTAAGTTGCTTCAGTCGTGTCCGACTCTGTTCGACCCCATAGACGGCAGCCCACCAGGCTCCCCTGTCCCTGGAATTCTCCAGGCAAGAGTACTAGAGAGGGTTGCCATTTCCTTCTCCAATGCATGAAAGTGAAAAGTGACAGTGAAGTCACTCAGTAGTGTCCAACTCTTTGCGACCCCATGGACTGTAGCCTACCAGGCTCCTCTGTCCATGGGATTTTCCAGGCAATAGTACTGGAGTGGATTGCAATTTCCTTCTCCAGGGGAGCTTCCGAACCTAGGAATCGAACCTGGGTCTCCCACATTGTAGACAGACGCTTTACCGTCTGAGCCACCAGGGAAGTCGTGCCCCATGACCGTGTAATGAGATTACCCTCAGACCTCAAAGCTGTAAGAAATTTAAGCTTTACTTACTTACTTACTTACTGCTGCTGCTGCTAAGTCGCTTCAGTCCTGTCCGACTCTGCGACCCCATAGACGACAGCCCACCAGGCTCCGCCGTCCCTGGGATTCTCCAGGCGAGAACACTGGAGTGTGTTGCCATTTCCTTCTCCAATGCATAAAAGTCAAAGTGAAGTCACTGAGTGTGTCCAACTCTCAGCGATCCCATGGACTGTAGCCTACCAGGCTCCTCCGTCCATGGGATTTGCCAGGCAAGAGTACTGGAGTGGGGTGCCATTGCCTTCTCCCACTTACTTATTATAAAGCTTAAATTTCTTACAGCTTTGAGGTCTGAGGGTAATCTCATTACATGGTCAGGGGCAGGTAGCTGGCCGCGGGTGGGGCTTCGAGGCTGGGGTCTTGATTGGTTTCCGAAGCTTTAGGCTGCACCCACTACACACCTGATGCTGTTCCCACGCCAACCATCCAGCTGGCCATGAGCCTCAGCGGCCCACAGTTCTCATTCTTCCAGACCTGCAGCCCGGAAGTAGAGTGAAGGAGGAATGCTCCTTCAGGAGCGATTCTTTGCAAACCTGGGACGAAAACATCTCACTCCTTCATAAGGCCAGTCTGTTGGAAATGCGCAGCGTGTAAACCAAAGGGGACCAGCTAAAAGGGCATTGTAGGGATGGCTGGGCTCCTCATCTCTTTCCTGAAGGCCCAGTGGTTCAGGCCGAGCGGGGCCTTGGGGATTTTTCTCAAGTCCTGGGAGGTGGCGTGGCTCTGGCACCCCTGGCAAAGGAGCTGCCCGTACTGTACCGGCCTTAGGACGCCAAGGAGACCACGCTCCGAGCCCCCTTGGGCCTTTAAGAGCTTCATGGCTCTCTCTCTTTATCAGGGATATGGGGAAGTGAAACTACATGGCAGCAGCTTGGGTTTAATTTTTTATTTTTTTTTAACAGTTGATTTGATTTCTTCCCTCACTTCATGTAATAACGCCAGGTTTGGAGAAGCAGTTGGAACTCACAGGTGGCAGGTAGTGCCTGTGAGATGAGCTGGAGAAGGCAATTCCCTCAAGTGTTTCAGCTGCCTGGGGGTCGCTGGGGACTCGGAGTTCCATCCTTTGTGAAAAGCTTTGCGAGGGATTCAAAGGAAGCTCGCTTGGTGCCACCTGGCTGCTTAGTTCCAGTGTTGGTTGGTTCATCTGCAAACCTCGGTGTCCACAGAGCCAGGGAATCATCTTAATAAAGTTGTCGAGGTTAAAAACAGAAATACCAATCCCTGCCTCCTGAAAAAAACTCTCAAACCTAACTGCAAGAGATGGCATGAGGAAAAGATATCCAGGAGATTCAGGTGAAAGCTGACGAACGTTTGTGACTTTTATTCTCAGATTTCGTGCCTCAATGCTGCCATTGAAACCTGTTGGCTAGATTCAAGGTAAGAGAAAACTGAGTCACAAAAGTTTCGTGACTGTTTTATTTCTTTTTCAAAGAATCCTGAAAATTAGTTAACGAAGTCTCTCCTACATTAAAAAAGTTTTGTTTAGTTTATAGAAAATAAAGTGCAGATAAATATTTAAAATATGACTTTGATACTTTTGAGGAAAGATAAAGCATTTGCTTTAAGTAGTCTGGACTTTTATGAAAGCTTCAGGCACTTGCTGGTATAGTAACTCAACTAAAAACCAGTTTAGCTGTGAATTAGCTTAATGACCTTGGTTGTTAAGCTGTAAGATAAAGAGTATGAGAATGTGAAGTAATATTAGGCTAGTAAATGGTAGGTGAAAATGCAAGCAATAATCACTGTCAATCCAATGACAATATTGTCAATCCAATGACAACAATAATGACAGTTATTTAAGACTTGGTAAAGCTACATGTGTGTATGTTTATATACACCTCTCTATATGTGTACATATTTATATATACATCTCCTAGTGTATGTGGACTTCCCTGGTGGCTCAGATGGTAAAGCGTCTGTCTACAATGCAGGGGACCCAGGTTCGATCCCTGGGTCGGGAAGATCCCCTGGAGAAGAAAATGGCAATTCACTCCAGTACTGTTGCCTGGAAAATCCCATGGACAGAGGAGCCTGGTAGGCTGCAGTCCATGGGGTCGCAAAGAGTCAGACACTGAGCGACTTCAGTGGCAGTCAGTGAGTGAATGTGAATCCATGAAAAAATTTGATGTATTTTTATTTTCTTTTAGAGTCAAGTGTTCTGATTGGGTAAAAATGTGAAAAATATTGTTAGCAGAATGGTATAATTTACAAGAGTCATTTATTTTCTTATGGAAAACCTAATTTAAAATTTCTCAATTTTCAAGCTGACTTTTTAGTCGTTTTGTTGATGATGGTGTTTGTTTTCACATGTGACTTAAAAGCAGGAAAATGTAAAAAGTATGTGTGCAATTAAATAACNTAGAGTCAAGTGTTCTGATTGGGTAAAAATGTGAAAAATATTGTTAGCAGAATGGTATAATTTACAAGAGTCATTTATTTTATTATGGAAAACCTAATTTAAAATTTCTCAATTTTCAAGCTGACTTTTTAGTCAAGTTTTGTTGATGGTGGTGTTTGTTTTCACATGTGACTTAAAAGCAGGAAAATGTAAAAAGTATGTGTGCAATTAAATAACAGAAACTACTGTCTTTTAAACAGTACTCTTATGGGCTTCAGGTATTTTTGAACATTATGTAAAGTTAGTTTTTTCAACTAAAATAGCTAATCAAATTATTTATGACAAATTCATGATATCAGTAGTAATTTATGTTTTTTTGGCAATAGGAACCAGATTAAACTTCTAGAAAACTACTTTTCTTGTTTTATTTGTAGAAGAAAATTTAGGTGGTTTTGAGTATGGCAGTGATTTTATTTATTTATTTATTTATTTAGTTTTTGTGCTATAGAATTCTATTATTTTTTGTTGACCAATCACGATACAAAGGTATTAAGCAAATGATACCATTACATTACATAATCAGGCTTCCCTGGTGACTCAGATGGTAAAGAATCCACCTGTAATGTGGGAGAACTGGGTTTGATCCCTGCGTTAGGAAGATCCCCTGGAAGAGGACATGGCAACCCACTTTAGTATTCTTGCCTAGAGAATTCCTATGGATAGAGGAGCCTGGGGGGGCTACAGTCCATGGGGTTGAAAAGAGTGGGACATGACAGAGCAACTGAGCACAGCATAGTCACATAATCACAATAGTAAAAGATGTTTATCAGTTTTTACGATCAATAGCCAGACAAAAAATAGAAGATAAAATATAATTGTAAGCCATAATGGAAATATGATTAACCTAACAGTATAAAATAATTACATACAATTTGTGGGATTAAATAGAGTGCCGTGGTAAAAGGAAGTGTATACATGCAGTGTTCTCATCCACCCAGCCAATCTGTTTGGCCCAATTAATCTGTTTACAGTTTAGGTAATTATTTATATGTATGATCCTATTATATGGATGAACCATTTTCTTTTTTTCTTTTTTNGAGCATAAGCTTAGAAAATGTGGTTATATTATTCTCTCTTGATTCTATTTTAATTATTTTTAAAGTTCCAATTAAAAAATGTACATAAATCTCACACTGCTTGGAAGGAACCAGACACAGAAGATGAATTCTCTGTGCTTTCATTTATATAAAATACAAACTAATCTATAGTGATAAAAAGCAGATCAAAGATTAATCTTTTGGGGATGATGGAAATGTTCCATCTCTTGACTATGATGGTAGTTTCATGGGTGGAGTTCACTTTAAAAACTCATGGAATTTTGCACTTTTAATTAAAGCCATTTACTGTTTGTCAGACTTCCCTGGTGGTTCAGAAGGTATAGTGTCTGCCTACAGTGCGGGAGACCTGGGTTCGATCCCTGGGTCAGGAAGATCCTCTGGAGAAGGAAATGGCAACCCACTCCAGTACTCTTGCCTGGAAAATCCCATGGATGGAGGAGCATAGTAGGCTACAGCCCATGGGGTCTCAAAAAGTCGGACACGACTGAGCGACTTTATTTCACTTCACTGTTTGTAAATTAGCCTCTATAAACTTGATAAGGGAAAAAATAGACTCACAGCGACCCAGTTAGGAAGAGGTAGTATTATATTCTAATTTCATGTATCTTTAAATCTTGAATTTCTAGAAGAATATAAGCAGAACAAAAGTGGAGGAAAACTGTATGCAAAGTGGGAGAGAATGTTTGTGAAAGTAAATTCTTGCACTCTGAAATGAAAGGATCATGGAAAGTACAATAGTGTCAGGATTTTCCTGTTTCTGAGTGAGAGGAAAGAAAGCCAGAGCCCACTCAGCCATCCTCAAAATACTATTTGCTCTTACCATGTATTTTTTGCTGCAGTTTTCACTCTGGCAACATTTATAGTTGTTGTCATTCTCCAATACAAGAAGAACTGCTGCTACTACAAGCATCTATTGTAAAGAAGAGAAAAAATATAAGAAATGGAATACTAGTTTGCATCCAAGCTCATAACCAGAATTCGGTGTTTCAGAACATAGACTCTGGGATCTGGTAGATCTGGGTTCAAATCCCAGCTCTTTCACTTAAACTTGAGAGTCTTTTCCTATAAACTGGTGCTGAGAACTCACCTCTTTAGGTGATTATAAGGTATTGTATGTAAAGTCTTGAATAGAGTGCTTGATTTATAACAAGTGACTGATAAATACTAGCTATTATCATAGTTATCAACTATGAAAGGCTAATGATTGGCCTGCCCTGGTAGTCTAACGATTGGGAATCTGCCTGCCAATGCAGGGAACATGGGTTTTATCCTGGCTTTAGGAAGATTCCACATCGCCCAGGACAACTAGGGCCATGGGTCTAAGTGAGAAGCCATTACTATGAGAAGCCTGTGCACTGCAACAAGAGTATCCCCCACTTGCCACAAGTAAAGAAAGCATGCACGTAGCAAGGAAGACCCAGCAGAGTAAAAAATAAATAACTAAAATTTTAAAAATAAATAAACAAAAATTTAAAGAAAAATGATTAAGTAGGAATAAATAGTATGGACATGAGATTACCATTCTCTATGGCAAACCTACACTTCTTACTGACTTGGTTGTAGAACAAAGGAAAACCAGATCTTGGCATTTTCCATCCTCTTTACACTTTCTGCCCTCTGAGAAGGCAGCTGAAAGGTATAGTTAATCTGAAACTAAATCTCTTAGTCCAAAGGAGAGTACATTCAGATCATCTCAGATTCAAATTTTCCAACGTGTTTTGCCTGTATCAACAAACTGGGAGAATTCAGTGTATTCTACTTCCCTCTCTTGATATCTTAGGCAAAAGATTTAAGTTCTGGAAAGAACATGGATTTCTTTATATTACAGTTGTTGGTTTGGCGAAGTATGAGTTCTGAACTGTTTCTGGCAAATTCTCCACCTATCCTTTTCTCCTACTGTTCAGTACTGAATCTTGTAGTGGAGTTAGCCCATTGTTATTTTACTGCTTGGAGTGAGCATTCCCAGTTTCCAAATTCCTTCAGCCCATCATTTATTTACCTATGTATTTAATTATTTATCTATATTCCTCTCTTTTCTCCTAAAAGGATTTGCTCTTGAAAGAGTATTTTTCAAGAAGTCCTAAACAGTGAAAAATAGAGAGTAAGTTCTTTTCACAGTTTTAAATTTTACATGGACTATAAGCAAAAGTTAGTCCTACATTCCCCTCCTTTCAACACCGTTAATTATCACAGTTTCAAGAGATTCTGGTTTAACTTTAATAATGCCTTGCAAATTTCCTGTTTATTACAATTATATATTGAGAGAAAGAATGGCAAGATAAGACACGGTAAACTAGGTGCCAAAATCAGCCTCATTACAATACTGTTAGAAATAATTAAACCTAAACCCTAGAGTCCTGTGTCAAAGGAGAAACACAGGCATGCTCTGTGTTGAAAGAGAAACTGCTTTCTCTTTTTGTTGTAAAGTATAACTGCAAGACAGAGGGCTCAAGAATAATGGAGGAAAATTACCAAAAATTCCACTACTTTCTCATGTTTTGACTATTTACTCACACATGTGTGTATTTTACATAGCTGCAACCATAATGTATTCACAATTTTGTTATATCTGTTCTCCTTAACACAAAATAATATGCACTTGTCCATTTTGTTTCATGTTCATAATCATAACTTTCATCAGTTATGAAATTAACAGACTATAATTTATTTGGCCATGTCTATACTATGATGCTTCTAGCTTTATGCTATTATAAATAATGCTGAAGGGGCTACAGTCCATGGGGTCGCGAAGAGTGAGACACAATTAAGGTGACTGAGTACACGCGTGCAGATAGTGCTGCCACAGACATCTGTGTATACATTTCTTTCCTTATTTTGGATTATTTCTTCAGAATGAATTCTCAGATTTAGAATCACCGAGTCAAAACACATAAGTATTTTCATAGGTCTTAATATATCATATCAAAAATTTCTCCCAAAGGCTTACATTTATTGATAGTATCACCATCAACATTGATTATATACCTAGCATATAGCACGTGCAGTAGCACTGGGTATTAATAGTTCAAAGTTTATTAATTTAATGTGAAAGCAGTCACTAAATGAAACCATTTTTCAACATAGCTATTCAAATATTACAAAATTCAGTTCAGTTCAGTCGCTCATTCGTGTCCGACTCTGCGACCCCATGAATCACCCACAAAGGTGTAGAGATAGACGACAGTGGATTTTCTTTTCTGCTATTATTAGCATAGGAAAGTTACAGCACACAATGTGGGAGTTTTTAGAAATGATACGACCGGAAAAAAATGTCTTTTCCACTGAATTGCAAACATGATTTATTATCAGTTTGTTTTTAAACAGCACAAAGTCATCAGGAAAACATTCATTCGTGGAGTCTTACTGTAGATACTTTGATTTAGTTTTCAAAAACACCACTGTCACTAGGGGTATAATGTCAGACAATTTAATGATGGCATGGCCCATCCTTCAGTCAGTATTAATAATCACAATAGTCACTGGCTACCTGCAACATGTCAGTCTCTATCCCGGGCACTTCATACACGAGATTTTATTTATTCCCCGCAATTTCCCTCGAAAGTAAATGTCATCATTCACATTCTTCAAATGAGGACACAGAGGCCCAAAGACACTGAGTAGCTTGCTTTAAAGTCTCATGACACAACTAATAGAGCTTAGGCTGGAACTCAAGTTTGTCTGAATCTTCAAGTTTATGCCTTTTTTGTTGTCTTAATACCCCTCCAAGCTAGAGAAATCATGAGTGTAAATAGAAAATCCATTCTGGAAAAGGGCAATGCTACTGGAGATTAAATAGCATAAGTTCACANCTACAGTCCATGGGGTCGCGAAGAGTGAGACACAATTAAGGTGACTGAGTACACGCGTGCAGATAGTGCTGCCACAGACATCTGTGTATACATTTCTTTCCTTATTTTGGATTATTTCTTCAGAATGAATTCTCAGATTTAGAATCACCGAGTCAAAACACATAAGTATTTTCATAGGTGTTAATATATCATATCAAAAATTTCTCCCAAAGGCTTACATTTATTGATAGTATCACCATCAACATTGATTATATACCTAGCATATAGCACGTGCAGTAGCACTGGGTATTAATAGTTCAAAATTTATTAATTTAATGTGAAAGCAGTCACTAAATGAAACCATTTTTCAACATAGCTATTCAAATATTACAAAATTCAGTTCAGTTCAGTCGCTTATTCGTGTCCGACTCTGCGACCCCATGAATCACCCACAAAGGTGTAGAGATAGACGACAGTGGATTTTCTTTTCTGCTATTATTAGCATAGGAAAGTTACAGCACACAATGTGGGAGTTTTTAGAAATGATACGACCGGAAAAAAATGTCTTTTCCACTGAATTGCAAACATGATTTATTATCAGTTTGTTTTTAAACAGCACAAAGTCATCAGGAAAACATTCATTCGTGGAGTCTTACTGTAGATACTTTGATTTAGTTTTCAAAAACACCACTGTCATTAGGGGTATAATGTCAGACAATTTAATGATGGCATGGCCCATCCTTCAGTCAGTATTAATAATCACAATAGTCACTGGCTACCTGCAACATGTCAGTCTCTATCCCGGGCACTTCATACACGAGATTTTATTTATTCCCCGCAATTTCCCTCGAAAGTAAATGTCATCATTCACATTCTTCAAATGAGGACACAGAGGCCCAAAGACACTGAGTAGCTTGCTTTAAAGTCTCATGACACAACTAATAGAGCTTAGGCTGGAACTCAAGTTTGTCTGAATCTTCAAGTTTATGCCTTTTTTGTTGTCTTAATACCCCTCCAAGCTAGAGAAATCATGAGTGTAAATAGAAAATCCATTCTGGAAAAGGGCAATGCTACTGGAGATTAAATAGCATAAGTTCACACACAACGTTCATGAGGACATAATATTTCTACATCCCATCAACTTTTAATAGGACTAACTTCCTGCATTGCTGAAGCTATATAAATAAGCAGGTTATTGAAAACAAAGCTACCCTCCAAGTCCTCACAGACTTCTTGCTTTTTTATCCCCATCCATCTTCCAAATCCCAAACCCAGGACTCGTAGAATGATTTTTCCATGATTCATCATTTTCACTAGGAATAAGTCAATTCTTAGTAAAAACTCCCCTTCGGCAATCCCAACTTCTCCAAAGTTACACTTACCATGATACCTGAGAAACAGATTCCTTCAAAATACCAGACGTAGTTGGTGAGTTTATTGCTGGATGCATAGGAAGCTTGCCCATTGGGGAAATACAATAATATGTTCACAATTATACTCCAAAGTGCAAGAGGAATCAGCAAACTACTCAGGCAGCTTCCACATTTCCGAGACCCCATTTTACCCTGCTCAGAACCTGCAGGAGATTTCAAGAGTGTAGAATTACATCAAGCCTCTTTTGTTTTGTTTGTTTTCCCCCCTACTGTCTTTGTTTTTTTTTCTTTCTCGAGGTTACCTACCACTTTCTGGGTCAGAGCCCTTCAGTTCATGTTCATGAGGAGCCAGGATTCGGACAGAAACGCAGCCCAGGATCTTGTCGTGTGGAAATAGTGGTTTACTGCTTGGAGAACAATAGACAAAGATCGACTGGCTGAAGAGCTGAGCTGGTCTTCATCCTGTGCCAAAGGAATGCGGTGCTTTTACCGCTTTTTAAAATAAGTCATTTTCCTCTGAGTTAGAGCACTCAAGACGGAACCCTGAGCATGTTTGCAGAAGGAAGTCGGGGTGGGGGTTGGAACTGAGTCTGGCAAGTTTCATACCAAGCAAAGGACAGGGCTTAACGAGGAAACGACCAAGGGATCTTATACTGGCATGGGATGTGCAATTTGCTCAAATATTCTGACTCTATGTATCTGCCTTTTATTTATTATTCTTTTTGTTTCTCTATGCTCACTATTCACCAAGCACTGTTTAAACTACAGGGGACACAAAAAGGACAAAGAAAAGGGCAAATTGGTGGCTGAAAAAAACATCACAGTTGCTAAGTTTATTGGTAGAAGACTGGAACAGCTTTCCTCTTAAGAGTTCACATCTTTGTCTCTACTTCTCTGAGAAATAATAACAGGAATAAATTCACATCTCTTACTGTCTAGGAAAAGGAGGTGAAAAAAAAAGTTGCGTGATTTGATTATCATTTTATGAGTAATAAGACTGAAGTGAATTGAGGAATGTTCCCTTCCAAATTATTGTCCTAAATTTAAAGAGCCACAGACCCCTCTAATTCTGATGAGATAAGGAGAAGGTTATGGGAAGGAACCTTGGCTCTAAAATGTTAAATATAATGTAGACAGTGGTTTAAAGAATTCAAGGTTTGGTAATTCCCCAGTGGTCCAATTGTTAGGATTCTGCCAAGGGCTTGGATTCAATCCCTGGTTGAGGAACTAAGATTTCACAAGCTGCGTGGTGCAGCCAAACAAAATGAAACGAAAGAACTCAAGGGTTGCCTGACCTCAATGCCACTGTTTCTACTGGTAACCTCAGAACACTGCTTGACAACTTTCTTAAGTCTCAACTTCTAACCTGTGAGATGGGAATTTAAAAATGGTACATTTCCCACAAAGATAAATGTGTGGGTTAAACAAGATTATGTGTGCAAAATAGTGTCAGATGATAGAGAAGCAGCAAATAATAAATGGAAGTTATTGTTAATAATAAAAAACAGGAGTTATAGGAACATAATGGGGAAAATGGTACAGAAATCAGAAGTCTGTTTATTTCTCTTGATACCCAAAGTGTTTTGTATCATGAAACCTTAAAATGTTGATCCCAGAAGTATTTATGTTTAATTGATTATCTTTTGGAAAGTATTAATACTCTATATTTGCTTTTAATTCAAGAGAAAAAAACCTTATTTTATATAAATATTTAAAATTGTACTGTACTTTTTAAAAAAGTCGAGCTACGTGGAACCACATTTGGATTCAAACAAAACAAATCCAGAAACTAGTTGTCTTAAATTATAATATTGTTGTTGTTTCCCTAAGTCATATCTGATTCTTTTACAACCCCATGGACTGTAGCCGACCAGGCGCCTCTGTCCATGGGATTTCCCAGGCGAGAATATTGGAGTGGGTTTCCACTTCCTTCTCCGAGGGATCTTCCCAACCCAGGGATGAAACTCAAGTCTCCTGCTTG
>SJYW01021788.1:219923-240825 GCA_006410735.1 Raphicerus campestris | reverse complement strand
TATTGTTAATAATAAAAAACAGGAGTTATAGGAACATAAGGGGGAAAATGGTACAGAAATCAGAAGTCTGTTTATTTCTCTTGATACCCAAAGTGTTTTGTATCATGAAACCTTAAAATGTTGATCCCAGAAGTATTTATGTTTAATTGATTATCTTTTGGAAAGTATTAATACTCTATATTTGCTTTTAATTCAAGAGAAAAAAACCTTATTTTATATAAATATTTAAAATTGTACTGTACTTATACTTTTTAAAAAAGTCGAGCTATGTGGAACCACATTTGGATTCAAACAAAACAAACCCAGAAACTAGTTGTCTTAAATTATAATATTGTTGTTGTTTCCCTAAGTCATATCTGATTCTTTTACAACCCCATGGACTGTAGCCGACCAGGCGCCTCTGTCCATGGGATTTCCCAGGCGAGAATATTGGAGTGGGTTTCCACTTCCTTCTCCGAGGGATCTTCCCAACCCAGGGATGAAACTCAAGTCTCCTGCTTGGCAGGCAGATATTTTACCGCTGAGCCACCAGGGAAGCCCCCAATATCAAAATTGCATCCAAGCTAAGTTGCTTCAGTTGTATCCAACTCTTTGCGACCCTATGGACTGTAACCCACCAGGCTCCTCTGTCAATTTTCAACATTAATAATGTTTATTCTATAGACATAATTAAGTCATTGGCAATCAGTTGATATGTCAGTCTCCAGCCCATTTCCTCTCCCTAGAGGTTGCAGGGTGGGGTTGAAATTTCTGACCCTCTAACCAGGTCTCTGAGATTAGTTTTGAATAGAAAAATGACTTGACACGTTAAAAGGCTCACTCTAGCTGTTGTGTTGTGATTAGGTTATAAAGGGTGTGGGTGAAAGAAGGAGATGAATTCTGAAGCCATTTCACCAATCCAGTGTTCCCACCAATGACAGTGGTTCAAGCAATGATAATAGTAGCCGAGATGGTGATAAAAGGCTGGGTTCTGTCTATATTTTGAAGATAGATCTGACAGTATTTGATGACACACTGGCTGGAAGAGAAAGAGAGGAGTCAAAGATGACTATGTGGTTTGGGGCCAGATAAACAGGAAGGATGAAGCTGTCATTTACTGAAATGAGCAAAACAGCAGGTTGAGCAGGTTTAAGAGAGGAAGAGAAGATGGTTAGTTTCAGACTTCTCAAGTTTTGAGACACTTCTTAGAATCCAAGTGGAGATGCCAATCAGGCTATTGGATACACAAACATGAAGTTCAAGGAATAGGTCTGGGGTGGAGTATGAGAGTTGTCAGTGTATGGATAGTATCTAAAGGCACAAAACTCTGCGGATGAATGTAGATTAGAAAAGAGGTTCAAGGACTAGGTCTTGGGGAGTCCAGAGAATTGAGTTTGGGGATGTGAATGGGGAGTCAGCAAAGGAGACTGAGAAGTGGCCAGTGAGTTAGAAGAACCAGGAACTTATCCTAGAAGGTGAATTCCTAAGTTGAGAAATAAGTAGTCAGAGTTAAGACTGCCTATAGAGCAAGTAATGTGGGAAGACTGAGAAACAGAGATTGGATTTAGCAACATGGAGGTCATCAATGAGCTTGGTAAAAGGAGCTTTAGTGGTAGGACAGACGTTGAGTCCAAATGGAATGGGATCATGAGGGAATAAGAAAGGAGAAATTGGAAACAGAGAGAAGAGGTAACACTTTTTGGAGAGTTTAGCTAAAGGGAAAGTGGGAGTTAAGGGAAAAAGTTTAAAGGGAAAAATTATAGCACATTTGTATACTAATAGGAATTTTTTGTTGGCAGTGGTGGAGGGGAAGGGAGTGCAAGAGAAAAACGGGAGAATTGATAGAGTGGTGTTTATTTTTAAAATTTATTTGTTTGGCTGGGTTTAGTCATGGAAGACAGGCTCTTTGTTGCCTGATGCGAGATCTTTCACTGAGGTGCATAGACGCTCCAGATGCAGTGAGTGGACTCAGTAGTTGGGGTGCATGGGCTTAGCTGTTCCACGACATGTAGGATCTAGTTCCCTGACTAGGGGTTGAACTGTGCCCCCTACACTGCAAGACAGATTCGTCATCACTGGACCACCAGGGAAGTCCCTGGAGCGGTGCTCTTGAGTCAATGGGAAGCAGGAGTGTATACGCAAATGGAGGAACTGGCCTGAGTGAGCAGCCAGGGGAGGTCATTCTTAGTAACAGAAGAAAGATGGAACTGGAAGAGTGGGAACTTCTGAGGGCTCCTGTTTTTTCAGTGAAACTGGAAGCAGGTTTACTGGCTGAGAATAAAGATGGAGAGAGGGTATTACAGGTTTTTAGAGAGANATATGCCCAAAGAATCAATGGGCTACTGGGCTGCAGAATTTAAAAGAAAGACCTGGACTCTCTCCATATATTTGGTGAGACATAAACATTTAAGTCTTATGTGATTTTAAGAGGATAATGAGTTTTCCCAAGTTTATGTGGAGGAGACAGTTCTTTCTGTCTAACTTCCAGAGTGCAGACTTAAAGGCTTGTTATACATTTTGCCTTGTAGGTGAACTGTGAGCTTAAGATGAATGGTGTGAGAATTCCATTGGTCTGCCTTGATCCTTGCTTTAAGGATAACAGTTAAATGCAGTGTTTGAAGTTTCTACCCTCCCAAGATGAGATAACTAAGAAATATTCCAGGCAGAAGCCTCAGTGTAAAAGGGAATAAAAGGAGTATCTCAGGACATAAACAGTTATCAAGCACATTTTCTTTTTCTGGAGAGGTCAGCATACCTGTCAAGACTCTAAGCTGCCCTTGTCTCAAAACTGACAATGAACCATATGAAAAGTGGTTTTCTTTACACTGTTTGCAGTAGAACTGGTTGTAGTTGATTCCCTGGATTGGAAGCTACATTTCAGATTTGCAAATAATGATAGCATTTAATACTAGAGTTTGAGATATTGGGATTTGTGAAATACTAATAGTGACACTGAAAGGCCAAAGGATATATGGATTCCAATTTAAAAACATGGTCTGGAATTCTGTTGGAAAGCATTAGTGTTGAAAAGTACTCATATTTTTTTTTGAAAACTTATCCTTTTCTGTCTTTAAGCTTTTCTGAAAGTTACCTGATATGTCTTGTGTATGTTCTATAAAATCCTGTTAGATGTTGCACCTTTTTAAAATATATCAGATTGGCCTTTCTCCAGATACATATTTTTTTTCTTCCAGTTTTAAGACTAGAGATTTTCACAGACCATATGAGATTTAGGAGAACAACTTGAAAATGTCAATGGAATTTTTCTCCTGAGGCACAGAGGGAGAAGGGATTGAAGACTAGGCTATGGTCATTGGGGGCATTTTCATCTATATCTCTCTTCAGAGAAGCTATTTTTTTTTTTTTTTCTCTTTCTTTCTAATCCTTGCTGTCCAATTTAGCAGCCACTAGCTACAGGTGCGGAGAAGGCAATGGCACCCCACTCCAGTACTCTTGCCTGAAAAATCCCATGGATGGAGGAGCCTGGTAGGCTGCAGTCCATGGAGTTGCTAAGAGTCGGACATGACTGAGTGACTTCACTTTCACTTTTCACTTTCATGCATTGGAGAAGGAAATGACAACCCACTCCAGTGTTTCTTGCCTGGAGAATCCCAGGGACGGGGGAACCTGCTGGGCTGCCGTTTATAGGGTCGCACAGAGTTAGACACGACTGAAGTAGACACGATTGAAGTGACTTAGCAGCAGCAGCAGCAGCAGCATCAGCAGCAGCTACAGGTGACTACTGAGCACCAGCAGTGCGGCTAATTAAAACGGAAATGGACTCTGAATATAAATTACACCTTGGTGAAGACTTAGTATAGAACAAATAATATATTAGTATTTTGTTTACTAAATATTTGATTTAATACATTAAAATTAATTAGTGTAATATAGTTATTACTTACTGAATTAGATAAATATTGTCATATTTATTAAATCTGACTAAATCTTGAGATAATATTTTGCACTGATTGTGTTACAACAGAATATTAAAATGATTTCACAAGTTTTTTCCTGCCTATTTAATATGCCTAGTAGAATTTTTAAAATAAGATATGATTTATATTTGGGGCTCACATATATGGCAGAAAGTGAAGAAGAACTAAAACGCCTCTTGATGAAAGTGAAAGTGGAGAGTGAAAAAGTTGGCTTAAAGCTCAACATTCAGAAAACGGAGATTATAGCATCTGGTCCCATCACTTTATGGGAAATAGATGAGGAAACAGTGGAAACAATGTCAGACTTTATTTGGGGGGGCTCCAAAATCACTGCAGATGGTGACTGCAGCCATGAATTTGAAAGACGCTTACTCCTTGGAAGAAAAGTTATGACCAAACTAGATAGCATATTGAAAAGCAGAGACATTACTTTGCTGACTAAGGTCTGTCTAGTCAAGGCTATGGTTTTTCCTGTGGTCATGTATGGATGTGAGAGTTGGACTGTGAAGAAGGCTGAGCGCCGAAGAATTGATGCTTTTGAACTGTGGTGTTGGGGAAGACTCTTGAGATTCCCTTGGACTGCAAGGAGATCCAACCAGTCCATTCTGAAGGAGATCAGCCCTGGGATTTCTTTGGAAGGAATGATGCTAAAGCTGAAACTCCAGTACTTTGGCCACCTTATGTGAAAAGTTGACTCATTGGAGAATGCTCTGATGCTGGGAGAGATTGGGGGTAGGAGGAGAAGGGGACGACAGAATGAGATGGCTGGGTGGCATCATCGACTCGATGGACATGTTTGATTGAACTCCGGGAGATGGCGATGGTTAGGGAGGCCTGGCGTGCTGCTATTCATGGGGTCACAAAGAGTCGGACAGGACTGAGCGACTGAATTGAACTGATAATTTCTATTAGACAATATTGTTCTATACTTTACTTCTTAATCTCTCTCATTTCAACTACAAATGCAAAATGAGAGAATACATTGTGTGAGAGTGTGTGTGAGTGAATGAGCGTGTGTGTTGGCGTGGCTGGAATTACTAACAAGTTAGTAATCTTGTTTTTCCTCTCATCCTAAAAGTCTGATCCTAATCTAAAATACTAAACATCAGTGACATATCATGAAAGTACTTTTGCATTGTTATACACATAAAATGAATATTAAATAGGGGACATTAAGGAGTAGAATAGATATTTTATCTCTAAATAGAGAAAATGTTTTGTAGAAAAATAGAATCAATCTTGGAACATTTTCCCCTAACCTTTATACAGTGCTCTCTTAAGAAGAGAGTGCAATTTAAAGCATACATTGCAGATGTTACAAGTATTAGTTTAATGATAGCTTTCAAATGTTGATACTATTATCACATAAAATCTTCTGAACTCCAAGATAATGTGGAAATTTCCATAAAATATATTTTATAGTGTTTAAGTTTTAGTAATGTGCTACTTGCTGAACTTCGCCTGTAATTCTAAACTAGAAAATATAAAGACTGTTTTCATTTTTATAATAATAAATCTTTACATCATTGGCCTTCCAGCAAAGGAATCTGAAATGCTTATCAAGGGCTTATTTGTGCCTAGTACATTAAAAAGTTGAATTCTCACAACAAAATTATAAATTGCTTATTATAAATACTTTTTTTTTAATAGACAAAGCAACAGATACATAGAGAGGCTGACTATCAGATACAGAGAGTCAAAGAGTAGATTGGGGATTCAGATCTGGAACTCTAGTACTAAAGTCTCTACCTATTATCATGATATATTGTCTCTTTTAGCAAAGATATTTTGGTAATGTTTCATATCTAAACTTTCTGACAATCTATTTTGACAAAGGATTTATTTGGATTATGTCTCAGAATAATAAAATCTCAGACTAATAAAATTATCAGAAACATATAAAACATAGCTCATTATAAATAATGTTTAAACTTTATAAATACATTTTTTAACAAAGTAAAACAGGATAATATGTACTGATTACTGATCATGCACCAGAGACAGTGACAAGAAATTTATATTATCTTGTTAAATCTCACGGGGGCCCCTATTTTAAGGATGAGGAAATTGACAGCTCCATAGGTTGAAAGCATAAGCCCAGATTGTCCCTGAGGCCCAAATTCTGCTTTTTACTACACAGAACTGGAGACAAATTGCAAAATAAAACTTTGGATGCTTAGAGACCACCAAACAGACAGTGATTATGTGAAGGTGAAATATAGCACTTGCTGCAAAATTTAACATGAAGTAAAGAAAGGACAAACCACTGTGTGTAACAATAGAGAATGAGGTAGGAAAAATGAGTGAAAATGCGCAAATAGAAGATAAGCTACTTATATTAAAAAAAAAAAGGTTCTTTCATTTAATCATACAAGTGGGACCAAAAAAGAGTTCTAAGAGATCACAGCGGGTAAAGATATAGGAATATAGGTAAATTTCTTATATATTATAGTATACATTCCTTTGAAGTTTTTCACTATAGAGTATCTCTATGATAATTTTCTTTATGATCTTTATACTAGTTTGAGATGTTCATATTTGTTTTAACTAGATCACCCTCAGTGCAGTCTTCAATAGAAACTGCTTTTGATTCTTTGAGATATGTGCTCTGAGGTACTAAGTCAGATTTTTCAGAACAAACAGGAATTATTATGCTTTTGTTACTATTTGCTATTTTCCTGTGGGTTTCACTTAAAGGCTGATTGAACCAAACTATCCATAAGGTACTTATTCTAAAAAAAAGATTCAGTCCAATTGGTAATTAGTGAGACAGGGATTTCGGTGGTTAGTAGAGTAGGTAGTAAAGATATTTGTAGATTGTATATAGGTTATAAAACCACAAGATGAGATCTCTTCACTTCACCCTTTTTGTCTGTGGTCTTTAGGACATTGTAAGTGAACTAACTGTTCTCTCTAACATAGGGCGTGAACTCAGATTGCAAACAGCGGGCAGCTGGCACGTGCAGCTGTGTGTACTTGAAGGTTGATAATGTCAGAGAAAGAAAACAAATGTTACTTATGAGGACTTTGCTGGGTTTAGATGATATCCTCAAAACAGTGTAAAATAGGTACTATTATTAATGCCTTTTTACATTTGGGAAACTGTATAAGGCATGGGGAGGTTAGATAACTTAAATATCACACAGAAAATAATTAATGGGATTGGGCTTCAAACACAAGTCTTCATTTCAAAATTCAGTAGATGCAAATCAGCAGTTCCCCAGGGGAGTACAGTTTAGTTGAAGACCTGAACATTCTCATCCATACATTCTCCAGTCTTCTAGAAAACATTTGTTTCAAGTTTATGGCCAATTCTGTACTTGACATGTAGTAGACTTAAAGCTGCTGGTTTGGGGTCTCATTTTTTAAAACACCATTATCTCACACACACACACACACACACACACACACACACACACAAAACAAATAAGGTTTATTTGGACTTTGTCTCTGAATGACTAACTAATGAAATTATCAGATACATCAAAGATAAATAACAGTGGCAGATATGGGCCACATAACCCAGTGTTTTGTACCGTATTTTCTGAAAACACTGTCCTTCCTGTATACTTATAGCAACAGTATCAGGAGGAGAGTTTCTCCAACTCTGCTGATATTTTTTTCCGATAGAATTTTATGATAGCATCACACTCTTCCCTTTTATCTTCCTGCTCATTCTATCCCTGGGGCTTGGGAAGGACTTTGAGAAGAGTGATTTCTGTTTGTTTTGACACTGTTTTCCTTTCCTCTAAGGAAGCCAGTCAGCCTGCAGACAGAATTCTCCCTCTTATTCTCCCCAGAAGGCTGGCCTCCTGCATGAGCCAACCCTGCTGTGGCTGGAGGTATATGATTATACATTTTTGGTCTCATTTCAACCTCATATTAAACTCTGTCTTCCAAACTAAACTTGATCAGCAATAAAGGTGAGGTTTTAGCTCTGTATTACGCTACTATTTTTTTTCTCTCGGTTCAGAAATTGAAAGGGTAACACACATGGTCTTTCTTTTATCTCTCAGAGCCCCCAACATTTGGTTTTATTTTCTGAGAAAACTAAGAAATGAAAGAGGCAGTGGAATTTATAGGCTTAGCACGTGGAGAGGTTTTGTTGTGCGTGACTTTGGACTTCCCTTGTGAACAGCAAACTGTGAATTTAGCAGATTGTCGATACTGATCATAGGCTAGGTTTGATTTTACAGTTGTGAGCTTTAAGATGGACACTGACATTTAATCTTGGCAGCTGATTGTGCTTATATTGACTCTGTCCACAGCCCATGGCTATTTCTTTGGGGACCTCCACCTTCATAAAACAAGTACAGGATTCCTCTTCTCATTCTTTGGCAACAAAAGTTGAGGGATATACAATCTGTCTAATCTAAAGATGGGGCAAAATCACTGCAGATGGTGACTGCAGCCATGAATTTAAAAGACGTTTACTCCTTGGAAGAAAAGTTATGACCAACCTAGATAGCATATTCAAAAACAGAGACATTACTTTGGCAACAAAGGTCCATCTAGTCAAGGCTATGGTTTTTCCTGTGGTCATGTATGGATGTGAGAGTTGGACTGTGAAGAAAGCTGAGAGCTGAAGAATTGATGCTTTTGAACTGTGGTGTTGGAGAAGACTCTTGAGAGTCCCTTGGACTGCAAGGAGATCCAACCAGTCCATTCTGAAGGAGATCAGTCCTGGGATTTCTTTGGAGAGAATGATGCTAAAGCTGAAACTTCAGTACTTTGGCCACCGCATGCGAAGAGTTGACTCATTGGAAAAGACTCTGATGCTAGGAGGGATTGGGGGCAGAAGGAGAAGGGGATGACAGAGGATGGAATGGCTGGATGGCATCACTGACTCAATGGACATGAATCTGAGTGAACTCTGGGAGTTGGTGATGGACAGGGAGGCCTGGTGTGCTGTGATTCATGGAGTCGCAAAGAGTAGGACACCACTGAGCTACTGAACTGAACTGAACTGAAGGCTAAGAGACCTGAACAAGATTTCCCACCTGGCTGTGCCTCAGGTTTCAGCCTGAGAGGCAACATAAGAACTGTTTACCTTAGCTTAGCTTAGTAAGACTCTTTGCTTACTAAAGCTAAAAAAAAGGGGAAATATTTTGGGTAAGCTGAAAGGGGTTTTTAATAAGTTCCTTGGATAGGTTTATGAGTGAGGGATTTAAATGGCCAGAAGCTGTGTTCCTGTTCACTACACAGCAGTGAGGCTCTAGCTTTTTTTTGTTAGTGTTAAGCTTAGCATGACTTTGTAACATCAAGAGCCTCAATTTTGTCCTGCATTAAAGTCCAGGAGGAAAACTTTGGAAAAACCACTTTTGAATTCAACAGAATAGTTTGTGTGGTGGTGCAAGAATCATCTACTTCCTAGGGTTACATGATCGAGAAATTTTAAACATTCAAAATGAAATTAAAGACAGCGATCTACAGAGCATACAGCAGGCTCTTTAGCTCTCACAGTCCATAAAGACAGAGATTTCAGGAGCATCAGTAGTAGCTTCCAGCTTCCATTCAGAAATCTGTTCAGTGTGATTTTACAGTAAGATAAGGAGAAAGTTAGACCCAGGAGGCATACATCTTAGGGTAAACATTTCCTTAACAAGAGACATACTAAAAATGCTTTTTTCTCCCACAAAGGATTTCAGGAGCCTAATAAGAACAATCTACAATGCAGAATAACAATCATGAACCCATGGTTTATAGGAAGTGATTTGAATACACTGGATTGAACATGCATTTGTGTCTTATTTCTGCTGTCACAAATTACCACACCTTTAGTGGCTTAAAGCAACACAGATTTATAATCTTACAGTTTTGGAGGTCACAAATCCGAGTCTGGTGGGCTAAAATTGAGGTGTTGGTACACCTGTGTTCCATATGGAGGCTCTAGGGCAGAATCTGTTTCTTTGCCTTTTTCAGATTCTAGAAGCTGCCTGCATTTGTTGGCTCATGGACCCTTCCTTCATCTTCAGATTGTGCATCAGTTCAGTCTGTGCTTCCATCGTCACTTCTCATTTCTATTAGGAACCTGCTGATCATAAGGTTCAGAGGAACCTCTTGCTCATAAGGAAGTTTCTATTAGGAACTTTCCTCTCATAAGGACTCTTTATGATTACTTTGCATCTACTTGGATAATTAAGGATAATCTCCCCATCTCAAGACTCTTAATAAAATCTATAAAGTCCCTTTGCCATGTAAATAATAAGTTTATAGGTCCAGAGATTAGGACCTAGTATAATGCTTACCTTTGGGATCATTATTTATCCTACCACAAGAACAAAAGTTTTCTCAAATAAAACTTTGTGACTAGTGCGCCATGCTTTGCTTTGTTGTTTAGATGCCAAGTCATGTCCAACTCTCCATGACTCCATGGACTGTAACTTGCTAGGCTCCTCTGTTCTTGGGATTTCCCAGACAACAATCCTGGAGTGGTTGCCATTTCCATGCTTATTTGAGGGGAGATAAATGTCTTTATGCATTTTGTGATTAGAGTATTAATCGCCATTTAATCTAACTGAAGGGACTCTGAGATATTAGTGAATATAGCTGAACATGGAATGGAAAATAGAGTTAGAAAATATTTTTCAGTTCTGACTAAAGACTAGTCTTGGATTTAATGTGCCATTCTGAGTCATTTCTGAAGTGTAGAGGTTAATAGAAAAATAAAGCTGAAATCCCAGGTGGCTCAGTGGTAAAAACCTGACTGCCAATACAAGAGACATAAGAGATGTGGGTTCGATCCCTAGGTTGGGAAGATCCCCTGGAGGAGAGCATAGCAACTCATTCCAGTATTCTTGCCTGGAAAGTCCCATGGACAGAGGAACTTGGTGGGCTACAGTCCGTGGGGTAGCAAAGAGAAAGACACCACTTACCAACTGAGCATGCAGATAAACAGGAAATGTGGAGAGAGGAATTTCCCCAAGGAAACAGTCACCCATGGATGATGTAACGTGGGTTCCTTCTCCTATGGGAAGGAGGGAATCTCCACGAGAGGTTTGTGTAGACAAAAAATGATGTAGAGTAAGGATTTATCCAATAGGTCAACAGAACTAAAAGCTGGGGGTTATTAAGAAAACTTTCTCCCCCAGTTCTATTTCCTCCTTGTTGAGATAGTCCAGTTTTTATTACACATGATCTTTCTCCTCCCACTGACTCAATCCTCCTCCTCTGGAATGGAACAGTGGAATGATTTACCTGGTTGGTATATTTTGGAAGAATAAGTTAACTGGGAGTTTGGTTCAACTTCAGTCTTCTAAACTCTTTGGAAGCCCACTTGCTCACAGAGAGGTGTGGTCTTTTTTTTGTCCTAGGCTATTTTCTTCATATGTGAAAAACCTGTCTTAATGCCGACTGTATCATAATTTGGTAAATACGCCTTATTAATTCTAGGATTCAGTTAGTGTACCCATTTGTCTTATTTCTCAATTTATAAAACATCCAGTAGGAATGGAGAATATTTTTTTGGTCATCTTAGAGATCACAGAAACAGTGAGTACAGAGATCTAGTTCAAGTTCAGGATTTCAATGTAGCATTTGTGTTTTAACAAATAATTTTCCAAAATGTTGCTTTATATTCAATTAAAAAAGCACATTGAGTTTAAAAAATTAAACAAGAGTTTATTTAACTATTTCATTCAATCTACAATAAGAATTCCCAAAATCTTTGATATGATAATATGTACTGTGATTCTCTGAAGCACATGGAGATTTTGAAATGTATTTGTTTCTTGAATAGATCATTGTTTTGTTTTTCCATAGATTATTTTTGCTTCCTTGGGGTTTAAAAACTTAAATGCTATATTTGAAAACTTGACTATTGGGTTAAACAATGCTTTTCAAATGTATTTGACTTTATTTATATTCGAATGGAGCTTCTTCAATGACCTTGGAAGTCATACCATCTTTCAATTCCATAACCTGAAGAATTTTTAAAATGTATAGGTATACAGAATAACTAAAATAACTAATGAAGACTGTCATTACGAAAAAATACAAAGCTATATTTTCTGCATTATTGAAAATAATAAAAAAACAGTTTAAAAACTGTGTATTAAATTCATAAAATATGATGAAAACTTGGTTAATAAACTACCCAGTACATTTAATCTCACATGTCACAAAACTCCAAATGAGAAAATGCACACTACATTTAACCTCATAAGCTAAAAAACTTCAAATGACTTTCTGTGCTTTGGCAATGACATGAGAAAAAAATGCTTTGTTGTGCATTTGCTAACTGTGGGGTTTCTTTTTGTTTCATAATGAAGATAATTGATGTCACCTTTTCTCCTTTGCTTTTTGGATTTCATGACGTATCAACTGAAGAAATTAGAAAAGCAAATCTTGGATGAACTTAAAGAAGATAGTATCAATAAAATAAGATAACAATATAAATTAATATGACAGAAAAAATATCAAAAAGACAAGAGTATCAAATAGACAAAATTATCATAACAATACCTGATTGTTTGAGAGGTTGATGAACACATTTAATTCAATATTAATTAAGAGAAAAGAGAGTGACAAAAAAGTAGTAAAGATAATTTTAAAACATAATACTATATGAAAAATAGAACTAAAAATGACAAGTGATTACAATAACAACTTTGCATCTATAATTAAGCTTGAGAGATCAGAAGGAAAGATCCGTTTCCTTGAGAATGTCATTTAAAATATTGTTTTAGAAAGAAATTTTTAAATGCCAAAGGCATTTCTAATTAAAATTTCCCTACCTTAAATTCCAAACAATTTTTATTAGCAAGCTCATATCAAGAGAGATACACATCTGACACTGCACGTCTGCACACTGACAAAAGAAATTTAAAAATATTTCAAAAAGAAAAAGATACATGACTAGATTTACTTTAAGCAATAAAAAATCCATTAATATAAGTCTCAACATTAAAGGAGAAAAATCATATAATCAATTTGACCACAATGATTTGATAATTGCAAAGAGCAGTTGAGCTATTCAGATTTCACTTGGGACTGATGAAATCAAAAGCAAAACCTTTTGTTAACTAGGATGTAAGGCTTAAGATCCTTAACTTGTCAAAATAAATCAAATGCCACAAATTTCCCCACCATTCTTTATTTCTATTTCTATAGTTCTTAATGGAAGCAACTGATATTCAAAGCAAATTATTTAATTTTGTAACATGGTAGCAATTCCTGTTAATGATATTTTATTATTCAGCAATGTACTGGAGGTGGTCAATTGAATAAATCAAGAGAAATAAATCTATGACTGAATAAAGCTCAAAAATTATATAATTAAAGAAGATATATAGTCACCACTACCTAATAAAAAAATCTCAAAAAGTTAGATGAAAGACCCATACTTAAAAACTGTATTCTATTTCTTAAATTGGGAATAACTTGTAGAATATGAAGTTTTTTAAAAGGCAAAATTCATAATGACAAAAAATTATTATCTAGAAATAATTTTTATAAAACTGTATAGAACTTTAGGTGGCAAAAATCTAATTTATGTTTATGCATACAGTACAATTAACCAGTTTTTTTTTTTACTTTTCATTCAGTAATAAATGATAATCTTTATAGGTACTTATATATGCAACCAAAATAAAAAAAAAATCATTCTGCTATCTCATATAATATATATCAAGTGCAGAACAGTGATTATTTCTAGAGGAAAAGCACACAAGCTAGAGGCAGAGCTTAAGGTGACAATGTAAACTTTAAAGAACTTTTTAAACAGATATGGGTTTATTTTTAAGAATACTTTTTAAAAGAGATATTTTGAGGAGATCCATGCTTCCTTCTGTCACCATGAACAAAGGGTGGAAGACCTAAATAAACATTTCTCCAGAGAAGACATACAGATGGCCAAGAGGCACATGGAAAGATGCTCAGCATCACTAATTATTAGAAAAATACAAATCAAAACTAAAATGTGGTAACACATCACATTAGTCAGAATGGCCATCATTGAAAAAATCTACAAACAATAAATACTGGAGAGGATATAGAGAAAAGGGAGCTCTCTTACACTGTGGGTGAGAATGTTAATTCATACAATCATTTTGGAGAACAGTATGGAGTTTCCTTAAAAATCTAAAAATAGAACTACTATACGACACAGGAATCCCACCCTGGGAATATATCAGGAGAAAACCATAATTCAAAAAGATACATGCACCACAATGATCATTGCATCACTATTTACAATAGCCAGGATAGAAGCAACCTAAAATGCACATCAAGAGAAGAATGAACAAAAAAAATGTAGTACATAGACCCAATAGAGTATTATTCAGCCATAAAAAAGAATGAAACTGTGCTACTTGCAGCCATGGATGGATCTAAAGACTTTTATACAGAGTGAAACAAGTCAGAAAGAGAAAAGTAAATATTGTATATTAATGCATATATGTGGAATATAGAAAAAGAGTACAGATGAACATATTTACAAAGTGGAAATATAGACACAGACATAGAGATCAACTATATGGACACCAAGATGGGTGGCGGGGGGTGGCGTGGGAAAAACTGGGACATCGGGATTGACATATACACATTACTATGTTTAAAACAGATAACTAATGAGAACCTACTGCATAGCACAAAGGGGAGAAAAAAAGAAGGTGCAGTCTGTTTGTAGGACATATATTAGATTAACCTTAAAAAATACATTCCAATACACATTGTAGCTGTGTATCTGCTAAGTCATGTCAGACTCTTTTATGAGTCCATGGACTATAGCCCACCAGGCTCCTTTGACCATGGGATTTTCCAGGCAAGAATACTGGAGATAGTTGCCATTTCCTTTTCCAGGGGATCTTCCTGACCCCAAACCCATATCTCCTGCAAGCATCTCCTACATTGCAGGCAAATTGTTTACTGCTGAGATACCAGGGAAGACTCTCCAATGATACTGTGAAAGTACTGCACTCAATATGCAAGCAAATTTGGAAAACTCAGCAGTGGCCACAGGACTGGAAAAGGTCAGTGTTCATTCCAATCCCAAAGAAAGGCAATGCCAAAGAATGCTCAAACTACCGCACAATGGCACTCATCTCACATGCTAGTAAAGTAATGCTCAAAATTCTCCAAGCCAGGCTTCAACAATACGTGAACCGTGAACTCCCTGATGTTCAAGCTGGTTTTAGAATAGGCAGAGGAACCAGAGATCAAATTGCCAACATCCGCTGGATCATGGAAAAAGCAAGAGAGCTCCAGAAAAACATCTATTTCTGCTTTATTGACTATGCCAAAGCCTTTGACTGTGTGGATCACGATAAACTGTGGAAAATTCTTCAAGAGATGGGAATACCAGACCACCTGACCTGCCTCTTGAGAAATCTGTATGCAGGTCAGGAAGCAACCATTAGAACTGGACATGGAACAACAGACTGGTTCCAAAGAGGGAAAGGAGTGCGTCAAGGCTGTATGTTGTCACCCTGCTTATTTAACTTATATGCAAAGTACATCATGAGAAACGCTGGGCTGGAAGCAACACAAGCTGGAATCAAGATTGCCGGGAGAAATGTCAATAACCTCAGATATGCAGATGACACCACCCTTATGGGAGAAAGTGAAGAGGAACTAAAAAGTCTCTTGATGAAAGTGAAAGAAGAGAGTGAAAAAGTTGGCTTAAAGCTCAACATTCAGAAAACNAAGTGTTGGCTCATTGGAAAAGACTCTGATGCTGGGAGGGATTGGGGTCAGGAGGAGAAAGGGATGACAGAGGGTGAGATGGCTGGATGGCATCACAGATTCGATGGACGTGAGTCTGAGTGAACTCCTAGAAATGGTAATAAACAGGGAGGCCTGGCATGCTGCAATTCATGGAGTTGCAAAGAGTTGGGCACAACTGAGCAACTGAACTGAACTGAAAGTCACCAGTCATTTCTTACTCTTTGCAACCACATTGACTGTAGCCTGTTCATGGGATTTTCTAAGCAAGAATACTGGAATAGGTTGTCATGACCTTCACCAGTATACATTGTGCTGTGCTTAGTCACACAATTGTGTCTGATTATTTGAGATCCCATGCTCTGTAACCCACCAGGCTCCTCTGTCCATGGGGCTTCTCCAGCCAAGAACACTACAGTGGTTTGCCATGACCTCCTCCAGGGGTTTTTCCCAACCCAGGGGCTGAACCCAGGGTCTCCCAAATTACAGGTAATTCTTTACCATCTGAGTCACCAGGGAGTGTGCAGACATACTGTTTGATTCTCCTTATATGAGAGAACTCCAACGTCAAATTCATAGAGTCAGAAAGTACATTGATATATGCCCAGGGTCTCAGGGAGAGATGGGGAAGGGAAATGGGGAGTTAGTGTTTAATGGGGACAGAGTTTCAGTCAAGGAAGGTGAAGAATTTGGGAGAAGGAAGTTGGTGAGAGTTGCACAACAATATGGATGTACTTAGTGCCATGAACTGTAAAGTTAAATATGGTTAAAACAATATAATTTATATTATGTGAATTTACCACAATAAAATATTAAAACAATTGTTTCTAATATCTTCTGTAAAACATCAGTTTATCACATGAAGTATGCCACATAATGCTTTTCTTGGACTAATTTTTTCCCCAGAAATTTAAGTGATTGAACTCTACAATCTCTTTAAGTTTTCTTTTTTAGCTAAGATTGATTAAACTGAAATTTGCAATTATAAATCTTAAAGTAGCTAACTTTTTAAATTGTGGTCAATTCATTGAACTTGGTGTTCCTAGAATAACATTTGGATCAATAGTGATGGCAAACTTTGATTTTAAAATAGTCCTTTCTATTATAATAAGTTTTATAAAGTTTGTTTTAAATATTTACAATAAAACCACATGTAACAACTCCAAGTTAACCATTAATGGTTGACAACCATTTACTGATACCTCAGTCCATGTTATTTATATGTGCCTCATTATGGGAGAAATGTACATTTCCTATGGGACATGATCTCAATTAAATTCTCACATGAACTGCATGAAATTTCTTTTCTTTTAACAGTTAAGGAATGATTAGCTTAATAAAGGGTAACGGACGGCTGTGAGAGCCAGGCCGGCTCACTAAGCACTGCCGAGAGGAGCTACCCCATGTCTGAGGTCAGGCGCAGCAGCCTAGAGTACCAGGCTGCGATGGCGCCGGAATGGCCGAGAGGAGCTACCTGATCTGAGGTCAGTGGCGCCCGGGAGGAGGCAACCCGCGACCGAGGTCAGGGCGGCGGGGGAGACACCCCGCATCCGTGTGCGAAGTCAGGGGCACCGGGGGAAGACACCCCTTGTCCGTGTCCAAGGTCAGGGGCGGACGGAAGAAGCCACCTCGCGCTCGAGGCCAGGGGGGGTAACCCTGAGGAGCCACCCCGAGCCCGAGCCAGAGGCTAGGGGCAGCGGCTGAAAGGAGCCACCCATACCAGAGGCCAGNGGCTGTATATTGTCATGGTGCTTATTTAACTTATATGCAGAATATATTGTGCAAAATGCCGGGCTGCATGATGCACAAGCTGGAATCAAGATTTCTGGGAGAAATATCAATAACCTCAGATACACAGATGACACCACACTTATGACAGAAAGCAAAGAAGAACTAAAGAGCCTCTTGATGAAAGAGAAAGAGGAGAGTTTGAAAAGGTGGCTTAAAACTCAACATTTGGAAAACTAAGAACATGGCATCTGGCCCCATCACTTCATGGCAAATAGATGAGAAAACAATGGAAACAGTGACAGACTTAATTTATTTTGGCTCCAAAATCACTGCAGATGGTGACTGCAGCCATGAAATTAAAAAACACTTGCTCCTTGGAAGAAAGGCTATGACCAACCTAGATAGCATATTAAAAAGCAGAGACATTACTTTGCCAACAAAGTCCCATCTAGTCAAGGCTATGGTTTTTCTAGTACTCATGTATAAATATGAAAGTTGGACTGTACAGAAAGCTGAGTGCCGAAGAATTGATGCTTTTGAACTGTGGTGTTGGAGAAGAACCTTGAGAATCTCTTGGACTGCAAGGAGATCCAAGCAGTCCATCCTAAAGGAAATCAGTCCTGAATATTCATTGGAAGGGCTGATGTTTAGGCTGAAACTCCAATAGTTTGGCCACCTGATGGGATGAACCGATTCATTGGAAAAGACCCTGATGCTGGGAAATATTGACAGTAGGAGGAGAAGGGGATGACAGAGAATGAGATGATTGGATCTGATGATTAGTCTGATATGAGTCAGACATGATCTGACACATATCTGACGTGATGGACGTGAGTTTGAGTAGGCTCTGGGACTTGGTGATGGATAAGGAAGCCTGGCCTGCTGCAGCCCGTGGGGTCATAACGTGTTGGACACGACTGAGTGACTGAACTGATAAATAAGGGAATAAATACAGAGAGTTACCTAAATCAGAAATCTCAGAGCTAGGAAGTGATTAAATTATAATTTGAATCTATGCAGTATGCCTTCAGAGGCCATGCTCTAAAACCCATCAATATGCTGGCTTTAAAATCATTATTTATTGTTTCTCTCTGGAGAGGGTGCATTCTTATCTGTTTAGTTTACTGTTGTATCTGTGGTGCCAAGAATGGTGTATGGAACCTAATAGGTGCTCAGTTAATATTTGATTTTCTGTCATATACCGGATAATGCTGTAGATCAGCAGAAAGAGCTTTCCTTAGGTCAGGAGAGGAGATGAAATAGATATTTAATGAATCATTTCAGAAATAAGTGTCTAAGTTTCAAAAACTTAAAAAAACTATGTTAGGAAACACTAAGTATTCTGACAAGGTTTTAAATGAGATATACATAATTTTGATTGGATAAGTTAAAAACATTTGATTCAAAAAAATTCTTGAGGTCTACTCAAGACGTGAAGGGTTGAGTAGAATTTACCAAAGTAAACTGAGAAGAATGAGTTTACCAGCGTTTGGGGAGCTAGNTAATTTTGATTGGATAAGTTAAAAAACATTTGATTCAAAAAAATCCTTGAGGTCTACTCAAGACGTGAAGGATTGAGTAGAATTTACCAAAGTAAACTGAGAAGAATGAGTTTACCAGAGTTTGGGGAACTAGATGTGTTAAGTCTAACCAGTGAGAGTGTATTAGAGTCAATAAACTGAAATTCCAATATAACTGGAAACTAAGTAGAAGACCTGCAGAAGGGAGGCTATGAAGGCAGTAATTCTTTTGGCAAGGACCTTGTAGTTCATGTTAAGGTGTTCGGATTTTATTTAAAGGCAGTGGGAAACAATTAGAGTCTTAAACAGTTAATTAACTGATTGGATTTCCATTTTGGATGTCTGAATGTAGTGTAAAGAACAGATTAAAAGCAAGCAAGAGAGAAGGTAAGTAGGCAATATGGGAAGTTATCCAATAGTACAGTGTTCCAGATTGAGAGGTGATAGTGTTTCAAACCAGACTACTTGCCATGGAAATGCAGGCAGTATAGGTATTTAGGAATGGAATCTGTTGTATTCAAGTTTCTGTTGGATGTTGAAGGTGAGGAAGGAAAATGAGTAAAGGAAAATTTCCTAAATTCTGGCTTGAAAACTGATCCTATTGCCACTTAACACCATAGGAAAAATAAAAAAAAAATAGAAGAATTAAGTTTTATGAGACAAATCAGAAATTCAGCTTTGAACAGTGTGGCCGTATCTACATGAGGCTCTGGTGATATGTCTTTTGGGTGCAGAGATTCGTCAGCTCTTAGCACATTGAAACTATCACTGCTANAGATGAGTAAAGGAAAATTTCCTAAATTCTGGCTTGAAAACTGATCCTATTGCCACTTAACACCATAGGAAAAATTAAAAAAAATAGAAGAATTAAGTTTTATGAGACAAATCAGAAATTCAGCTTTGAACAGTGTGGCCATATCTACATGAGGCTCTGGTGATATGTCTTTTGGGTGCAGAGATTCGTCAGCTCTTAGCACATTGAAACTATCACTGCTAGTGAAAGGTATTGGGTGAGAATAGAATGACTCATTACAGCCTTCAAAGTGAAAATAGTAGATTAACTAGAAGAAGGAATGTCATCATGATAACGATCAGAATGTTAAATATGGCTTGAGTAAGTGAGTCTTTGCACCCCTGAGAATGAATAGCAAAATGTATGAGAATGCATATCCCTGCATTGTTTATGGTAACAGGGAGGCTGAATCAACTTAAATGTCCATCCTTAGGGAATGGATAAATGTGATGAAAGTATACCATGCATTATTGTGCCTTTTTAGAACAATGAACTCCTAATCGGTTCCCTCAAACTTCACTCCATTTTCCTATTTGTTGAAGCTGAATCCTAAAATTACATTGCCCAGTGGCTCAGTGCCAAAGAATGCTCAAACTACCGCACAATTACACTCATTTCACACGCTAGTAAAGTAATGCTCAAAATTCTCCAAGCTAGGCTTCAGCAATACGTGAACTGTGAAATTCCTGATGTTCAAGCTGGTTTTAGAAAAGACAGAGGAACCAGAGATCAAATTGCCAACCTCCGCTGGATCATGGAAAAAGCAAGAGAGCTCCAGAAAAACATCTATTTCTGCTTTATTGACTATGTCAAAGCCTTTGATTGTATGGATCACAATAAACTGTGGAAACTTCTGAAAGAGATGGGAATACCAGACCACTTAACCTGCCTCTTGAGAAATCTGTATGCAGGCCAGGAAGCAACAGTTAGAACTGGACATGGAACAACAGACTGGTTCCAAATAGGAAAAGGAGTACATCAAGGCTGTATATTGTCACTCTACTTATTTAACTTCTATGCAGAGTACATCATGAAAAACGTTGGACTGGAAGAAATACAAGCTGGAATCAAGATTGCCGGGAGAAATATCAATAACCTCAGATATGCAGATGACATCACTCTTATGGGAAAAAGTGAAGAGGAACTAAAAAGCCTCTTTATGAAAGTGAAAGAGGAGAGTGAAAAAGTTGGTTTAAAGCTCAACATTCAGAAAACAAAGATCTTGGCATCTGGTCCCATCACTCCATAGGAAATAGATGGAGAAACAGTGGAAACAGTGT
>SJYW01021788.1:180152-200101 GCA_006410735.1 Raphicerus campestris | reverse complement strand
GCACTGCAGGCAGATTCTTTACTGCTGAGTCACCTGAGAAGCCCATGGAGACTGAAGGCCAGTTCAAATCAGTTTAATCCATATTAGATTAGGCTTATAAAATTTTCCTACCATAGCTTCTGCTGAAATTGAAAAAAAAAGTCCCTCAAGAAAAGTAAAATAAGACCCTTACATTTTCTCTACAAAGTTTTTGTATAAGCTGTATATAATCATTAAAAGACTTTGGGGATTCAAAATTATTGAAAAACATGAGGAAAAATGATGTTAGAAACTGACTCAAAAGAAGAACAGATGTGATGCAGGAGTTCTTGTACATGACTTTTAAAATAACTGTGATTAAGATGTTCAAGAGATTAAATGGCATGTAATTTTTTGAAAAAAGAACAATTAAATGACAGTTTTATCACTGAAAACATAAAAATACAGCAGCTAATACTGGAATCAATAGCAGGATTTTGTAGAAGATTCTACAGGTGATGAGAGAATTAGAGAACTAGAAATGAGACCATAGTATGGTATCCCTTTTGAAGCATATATATAAAAGTATAAAAAGATAAAATAGGTATAAGAAACATAAGTACAAGGGACAGTTTCAACATATATTTAACAAGTTTCAGAAAGAGAGGAGAGAGTGACTGAAGCATATATTTGAAGACATAATAACTGACAATTTTCCAAAATTAATGAAAGACATAAAGCCGCAGATTGAAGATACTCTGAAAAAGCCAGTAAGGATAAATAAAGAGAAAACCATGCCTAAAACAGCATAGTAAAACTACCTAAAACCAAAGATAGAGAAAAATTTTGTCTTTAAATGAGCAGCCCTAATACTGATATGATGCAGTGGAACTGTCAAAAAAAAATGTAGGCTAGAAAAATATGGACTTATATCTTTAAATTAATCAGAGAAATAAAATGCTGTTTGTTTGTTTTTTTTTTGCTAAGCAAATTGTTGTTCAGTAATTAAGGCAAGTTAAGAAGTTTTCACAGAAAAAACTCTTAAGAAGTCTTCAGCAAAACATATGTGATAAAGGAAATACTAAAAAGCATTCTTCACACAGAAAAAAAAATGATCCAGATAGAGACAGAGGTGTAGTGGGTGATAAAGAACAATAGAGGGGTAAATACAGTATTAAAAAAGACATACTTAACAGTATAAATGAAAGAAATTAATACCTCATGGAGTTTAATAATGAGGATTAATTAAACACAATAATTACACAAATGTGATATGGTATAAATGAACCTAAATTATTTCAAAGACCTTTTATTGTCTACAATGAGGTAAAGATATACATCTATTAAATTTTAATCAGTGAATAATACATATTTTTATGCTTAAGATTTCCTGTAAAAGAATAATAAAAATGCAAGGGAATTTATAAGGGAAAACAGAATGGAAGAAGTAGTTAAACTAAAGAAGAATTCTTCAGTTTTGACTGTACTGATGTTTTGAGACAGATAATTAAGTGTTCTGTGCATTGTAAGATGTTTAACAGTATCCCCTGCCTCTGCCCAGATGGTAAAGCATCTGCCTGCAATGTGGGAGAACTGGGTTCAAATACTGGGTCGGAAAGATCCCCTGGAGAAGGAAGTGGCAACACACTCCAGTACTCTTGCCTGGAAAATTCCATGGACTGAGGCTACAGTCCATGGGGTTGCAAAGAGTCAGACATGACTGAGCAACTTCACTTTTCTTCTTTTCTTTCCTGCCTCTACCAATAATTGCTTGCACTATCTTCCCCTACTATGTAAGATTAAAAAAACAACAAAACAAAATTCTAGATATTGCCATATGTTCTGTGGGAGACAAAATCACCGCCATTTTAACACTTCTGAACTAAGGAAAGCAGTACAGCTAAGGGAAAAAGGTATATAAAAATATTGCATAGGTAGTAAATAAATAGTAATACGGCAAATTTAATTTAGAATAATTTTTATTAAGTGTAAAAAGGAACTTCCACTCCTAAGTAAAATAAAACAGGTGCTAACAGCCGTGTTTGGCTGGTACAACGGAATAAACCATAGAAAAATCCAAAATATAAGGTCTTTTTCCCCAATAGGCTATTTGATGAATTCTGGGTTTTAAAGGAAAATAAGTGGTACAGAGTTGGTAAGGTAGACTCTCCACCATCNTATAAAAATATTGCATAGGTAGTAAATAAATAGTAATATGGCAAATTTAATTTAGAATAATTTTTATTAAGTGTAAAAAGGAACTTCCACTTCTAAGTAAAGTAAAACAGGTGCTGACAGCCATGTTTGGCTGGTACAACGGAATAAACCATAGAAAAATCCAAAATATAAGGTCTTTTTTCCCAATAGGCTATTTGATGAATTCTGGGTTTTAAAGGAAAATAAGTGGTACAGAGTTGGTAAGGTAGACTCTCCACCATCACTAGGTACTTAGTGGGCAAAGTCCTGTTAGAGGGAGAAGACCTGAAAAGTACAGAGGGAATTTTTAATCTATGCATGATAGAGAGAGGCTGAAGAGCGAATTTCAAACTATCCATGTGATAGACTAATTAATGCTAAGAATATAGAATCTCTAAGCTTTCAATCTAAAGTCCAAGGAAAGTCAAGCTCGAGGAGTAAGACAAACTAGTGGAGAACAAGCTCATCCCATGCTCAAAACGTGATTTTATTTAGGTGTGAAATTTTCCTAACATATGGAAAAAGGAACATTCATGGGTGAAAGTTACTCATTCATTTCTTTTATACCCAATATCTAGGGCATAGTACAAATTTGCTAGACATGCAAAAAGGCAGAAAGCTTTGATATTGATAAGGTAGAAAAAAAAACAACAACACTGTAGCAGACACACAGACAAACCAGTTATTGAGGTTGGGAAATGAGGATCAAAAAAATTACTGTGATAAATATATAACATATGCAAGAATTTTACAAATGGAAAGATGCATTTTACTCATGGTTTGAATGATTAAATATCACTACGGAAATTCTTCCCAAGCTGGTCTTTAAATCTAATGTCATCTATATTAAAATGAAAGTAAGATTTTAAAAATAAAAGTTGACATACTTATTCCAAAATATATGTGGAAAAAAAGACTTAGTACAGCTGTAACAGAAGTGAATTATGCCAACAACTTGAATGAACTTGGCTGCAGTCCATGGCGTCGAAAAACACTGGACACGACTTAGCAACTGAACAACAGCGATTTCTAAGTTAATCAACATAATTAAATTAATCATTAATCCTCATAATTAAGTTTGGGTCAAATTTTAAAAATCACAAGAACCATGAGAAATGAATGAAAGTGAATTCAAAGCATATCAAAATATGAAATGAATTAAAAATTGGCATTAGACATTTATGGCATTAAAAAGTTATTTGAAGAAAGATGTGTCTGAAAACAATGATCAAAGCTTCTATTTAAGAAATTGGAAAGGTTTGGTCATATTTACATCTGTAAATTTACCTATATACTTACCTCCTTAACTGTATACCTTTCTATCTTTCGTGTACCATTTCTGAATAAGGATTCAGACTGCTGAAAGAATATTCAAAACAACAGCTATGGCAGTCTGTTTCCTCAGATTTCCCTTTGTAGTGGGCAGGCTTTGTCTTCAGAAGAATGGGTAATATTTTGTTAATTTCAATGCAGCTGAGTTTTTTTCCTGAATTCTGGGGGGACAATGTATCAGAGAGTGTTATTTCATGGTTAGCTTTTCCTGTAATCCCTCTAGTAAGCTTTTCTGTGGCAAGTAAATCATGTAAGCATTCCATTGCTGGCAGGCATTCTCCATAGTTCCTTGTGCTTCTAATTTATTGAACTGTGTCNAGTTATTGAGGTTGGGAAATGAGGATCAAAAAAGTTACTGTGATAAATATATAACATATGCAAGAATTTTACAAATGAAAAGATGCATTTTACTCATGGTTCGAATGATTAAATATCACTATGGAAATTCTTCCCAAGCTGGTCTTTAAATCTAATGTCATCTATATTAAAGTGAAAGTAGTATTTTAAAAATAAAAGTTGACATACTTATTCCAAAATATATGTGGAAAAAAAGACTTAGTACAGCTGTAACAGAAGTGAATTATGCCAACAACTTGAATGAACTTGGCTGCAGTCCATGGGGTCGAAAAACACTGGACACGACTTAGCAACTGAACAACAGCGATTTCTAAGTTAATCAACATAATTAAATTAATCATTAATCCTCATAATTAAGTTTGGGTCAAATTTTAAAAATCACAAGAACCATGAGAAATGAATGAAAGTGAATTCAAAGCATATCAAAATATGAAATGAATTAAAAATTGGCATTAGACATTTATGGCATTAAAAAGTTATTTGAAGAAAGATGTGTCTGAAAACAATGATCAAAGCTTCTATTTAAGAAATTGGAAAGGTTTGGTCATATTTACATCTGTAAATTTACCTATATACTTACCTCCTTAACTGTATACCTTTCTATCTTTCGTGTACCATTTCTGAATAAGGATTCAGACTGCTGAAAGAATATTCAAAACAACAGCTATGGCAGTCTGTTTCCTCAGATTTCCCTTTGTAGTGGGCAGGCTTTGTCTTCAGAAGAATGGGTAATATTTTGTTAATTTCAATGCAGCTGAGTTTTTTTCCTGAATTCTGGGGGGACAATGTATCAGAGAGTGTTATTTCATGGTTAGCTTTTCCTGTAATCCCTCTAGTAAGCTTTTCTGTGGCAAGTAAATCATGTAAGCATTCCATTGCTGGCAGGCATTCTCCATAGTTCCTTGTGCTTCTAATTTATTGAACTGTGTCTTCTTCAGCAGCACCTTATGAAAGCTACAACATTAATCAAAGCTACCCTGTCAGGGCCTTATGCCAACAGCATTTGTTCAGCATTGTTATCAACTCTTGTTTTATGGGAGATTACAGATAATGTTTTTCAGAGCTCTGTGATACTATAATCTAAATGAATATAAAAATTATAACTGTCTCCAGCCTACCACTACTTCTTAACAATTTTAGTCCAAAAATATTATGATCTATGTATTAGCATTATGTACAATATTACCATCAGGAACAAATAGAAGCTTAAAAAATATTTTAAAATAACTTGAGTATTGAATTGTTTATTACTGCCTACTATGAGCAAACTTTGGAGCAGTTAATATGCTAACCTTGTGTACTATTGGTATATCTTCTGATATGATGATCAGAAAAGTTATGTATTTATTTGGGTCCAATGTTTAAGGCTATAATTATGCTGAATGCACTATTTATAAGTATACTTATTCTGCACATTATTAGAATTCTTGAAGCTTTCACAAATATAAGGCATAACTGTTGTCAGAAATATAATTGAATTAATTTATACAAGTGGCTGATACTGTGGTCTTTTTGTCTTAATATCAAATGGTAAAGTGACAAGTTATTGCTGTGAAACTAAAAAATATATTTGGGATCTGGACAAAGATAGTAGTTTAGTGCAAGAAATTAATAGATTTAAAAGCTCTGGAAGGAAAAGGATGGCAGATTTTACAGAACAGAATAAGTGTAAGAGTAAAATTGTAAGTTAAAAATGACCTGGAGTTTCTAGTTTTATGTATATTTTTTTCTTCATCATTGTTGGTAAACTTAGGGCAGAAGAATTTGAAGAGGAAGAAAATATATTAAAATTGTGAGAATCTTATAAACAATGCTAGTGAATTTTCTCTTTAAATACATTCAGCTGTGAAAGGTATTTCATAATATTCTGTAAACAGTAGTTCTATGTGGTTTTTAAATGTGTCTAATAACAGCTCATTGATTTGTTTCTTAGGTGAGCAAAGAAAAAGGTGAATTATTAGAAAAATGCAATCTTTCTTAAACATTTCATCAAATATAGCATACATAATAGAAATAATAAATTTATAATGTATAGCTTGATAAATTTTACATCCATAACCCCAACACACACAAGAATAACAAAACATGATTGTATTCTTTCTCCCAATGATAAACACCATCATGCATTCTAACACCATGAGTTAATTTTGCCTAATTATGAGCATTATATAAATGAAACCATAATAGACATTCACTTGTGTCTGGTTTCTTTTATTTAATATTTTTGAGATTTTTCTATGTTGTTGCATGTGGTTATAGTTCATTCATCTAAAGTCCTCATGGTAATACAATGTATGCCCATAGCATCATTTTTATGTTCATTTTGATGTGTGAAATATTTGGCTGCTCCAGGTTTTGCCTACTATAAATAGAGCTGCTAGTACATGTATTTTTGTGCAAAATGTACTCATTTCTGTTGGTTGGTTTTGTATATCGGAGGGAAATTCTGGAGTGGTAGCTTATATATTTATTGTTTTTGTAGTTAACTAAATTTTCTAAAATGGTTGTATCAATTTAAATTCTTATAGCCATGATTACTTTTGTCTGTTTTTGAACTTTTAGAATTACACTGTGTACATTCATTGTAAGCATTGATTTTATTCAGATTATGTTAGTTTTTACAGTTTACTTCATTTTCCTTCATCTGAAGTATACGAAATATATGATTCAGGTCAGTTCAGTTCAGTTCAGTCGCTCAGTCATGTCCGACTCTTTCTGACCCCTTGAATCGCAGCATGCTAGGCCTCCCTGTCCATCACCAGCTCCCAGAGTTCACTCAGACTCATGTCCATCGAGTCAGTGATGCCATCCAGCCACCTCATCCTCGGTTGTCCCCTTCTCCTCCTGCCCCCAATCCCTCCCAGCATCAGAGNGACCCCTTGAATCGCAGCATGCTAGGCCTCCCTGTCCATCACCAGCTGCCAGAGTTCACTCAGACTCATGTCCATCGAGTCAGTGATGCCATCCAGCCACCTCATCCTCAGTTATCCCCTTCTCCTCCTGCCCCCAATCCCTCCCAGCATCAGAGTCTTATGAGTCAACTCTTTGCATGAGGTGGCCAAAGTACTGGAGTTTCAGCTTTAGCATCATTCCTTCCAAAGAAATCCCAGGGCTGATCTCCTTCAGAACGGACTGGTTGAATCTCATATGATTACTAGATAATTTATCAGTTCTACTGTCAATGAAAATTTTGGCTTTGTTTGTATTATTTTGTTTTGCTCTTTCAAATAAGGCTGTAGACTCCAATCAACATTTACTTTTTGTTTCCTTACAGATACATTCAAGGGTTTCTCTGTGATTTAAACCTGGAAGTGGAATTTATGTGTTTCATAATAATAATGAGCATGTTGTTTATTATTGTTAGGAAATCTCGAACTTTTCTATAGTCTCATATGACTCAAGAGCATATGTGTATTGTTCCTGCATACCTTCAACAATGCTGTGTACTTTTAAATTCAATTTTGCTGATTCTGTGGGTAAGAAGTGTTATGTTTTCATGATAACTGTTAAGGTAAAATGCATTGATGTAGACATTGATTTATATGTGTTTTCCAAATGGCTATGGTGTTTTTTTCAGCAAATTATATTCTATAATTTAATTTTAGATAGTATTTCAGATAGTTACTGTCAAAGCGATGTTGCATAAGATTTAATAATTTTGAATAATTGCAGATTAGGATAAATTATATAAATACTTTGTAAAGTCTTAGGCACTGAGTATCTCATGTCTTATTCTTGACAATTAACATTAAAGATATTGGGGAGGGCAGTTTTCCAGTCCATGTTTATCTGTGTTGAAACTGCCAAACGTAAATAGATTTTTCTTCATAACTCTCCTAAAAATTTGATTCATGGCTGTTTTTACCTTGAAGGAAAGGGAAGAGTAAGTCTACAATATTGTACTCATTTTCTGTGGCTGTATAGCATGTTACCACAAATGCAGTAGCTTTAAGCAACACAAATCTATTCTCCTCCAGTGCTGGCAGGTCTGAAGCTTGGCACAACTGGTTTCTTTGTACCAGGTTAAATCAGGGTATGTCATCCGCTTCTAAGTTCCACATGTGCTGTGCTTAGTTGCTCAGTCGTGTCCAACTCTTTGTGACCCCATGGACTCTAGCCCGCCAGGCTCCTCTGTCCATGGGGATTCCCCAAGCAAAAATACTAGAGTGGGTTGCCATGCCCTCCTCCAGGGGATTTTCCCAACCCAGGAATCGAACCCAGGTTCCACATTGCAGTTGAATTCTTTACTGTTTGAGCCACCAGGGAAGTCACTCCATGTTTTCCACATGGTCTCTTCCATTTTCAAGGCATCAGTGGCACATTTGAATCTCTCGATTTTACTTGTCTAACCACTAGCTGGAAAATGTTCTTTGTATTTTAGGGATTATGTGATTAGACTCTGTGTGTGTGTGTGTGTGTGTGTGTGTTCATGTGTGCACACTCAGTCACTTAGTCATGTCCAACTCTTTGCAACCCCATGGACTGTAGCCTGCCAGACTCCTCTGTCCATGGAATTATCCAGGCAAGAATACTGGATTGGGTTACCATTTCCTCCAGGGATCTTCTCAAACCAGGGATTGAATCCACATCTCCTGTATCTCCTGCATTGGCAGGTGGATTCTTTACCACTGAGCCACCTGGAAAACCTTGTGATTAGACTGCTGCTGCTGCTGCTAAGTCACTTCAGTCATGTCTGACTCTGTGTGACCCCAGAGACGGCAGCCCACGAGGCTCCCCCACCCCTGAGATTCTCCAGGCAAGAACACTGGAGTGGGTTGCCATTTCCTTCTCCAATGTATGAAAGTGAACAGTGAAAGTGATGTTGCTCAGTCGTGTCTGACTCTGTGTGACCCCATGGATTGCAGCCCACTAGGCTCCTCTGTCCATGGGATTTTCCAAGCAAGAGTACTGGAGTGGGGTGTGATTAGACTAGACCCACCTAAATAATCTCTTTTGCCATATAATTTAACATCATAGAGTGACACCTAGTGTGATTTATCTAACAAACTGATCTAACAAATATACCCTTCACCAACACAGTATTGTAAGGAAATTATCCTTCAACTAAAAAATAAATTTAAAAAACTTAAGCCAAAAAAATTATGCTAAGAAAAATATGCATACATGAATTAAGCAGGGGCATACCAATCTGATATGATTGAGTATATAGTATAGAAAAGGCAACCTGTTTAAAAATTAAACTTCCTTCTTTTCCCATTTCCTTTTCATCTGACCTGAGATAATCTATGAATTCTGTCTACTTGGTTTTGAGGCATTCATTTATTGAATTGTATATTAAGAATAAATCACACTATATATCATAAAGTATATAAGTAAGAATATTCATATCACTTTAAATATTGCATTAATGCAAAACAAGGGCAACATCAAACATTCAGTTCAGGTCAGTTGCTCAGTCGTGTCCAATTCTTTGTGACCCCATGAACCACAGCATGCCAGGCCTCCCTATCTATCACCAACTGCCGGAGTCCACCCAAACCCATGTCCATTGAGTCTGTGATGCCATCCAGCCATCTCATCCTCTGTCGTCCCCTTCTCCTCCTGCCCTCAATCTTTCCCAGCATCAGGGTCTTCTCAAATGAGTCAGTTTGCATCAGGTGGAGTTTGGAGTTTAAACTCCAAAATATTGGAATTTCAGCTTCAACGTCAGTCCTTCCAATGAACACCCAGAACTGATCTCGTTTAGGATGGACTGGTTGGATCTCCTTGCAGTCCAAGGGACTCTCAAGAGTCTCCTCCAACACCACAGTTCAAAAGCATCAATTCTTCAGTGCTCATCCTTCTTTATAGTCCAACGCTCACATCCATACATGACCACTGGAAAAACTAGACAGACTTTTGTTGACAAAGTTATGTGTCTGCTTTTTAATATGCTATCTAGGTTGACCATAACTTTCCTTCCAAGGAGTAAGTGTCTTTTAATATTATGGCTGCAATCATCATCTGCAGTGATTTTGGAGGCCAAAAAAACAAACATTGTCTATCTAATTAATCTATTTGTAGTGTGACCTTATTGTTATTGTCAAAAAAATTAAAATTAATTTACCAACTTAAATTGAGCAGTATTTTTTTGAGCACCATATATGTACCAGATCCATGGTTAAGTATTAGGATTGTAAATATTACATTTGTCTCAGTCCGGCTGGACACAAGGACATCCATGCAAATGTAAGTAATATGTAGCCTTCAACTTCCAGCTGGGATTCCCTCATAGCTCAGTAGGTTAAAATCCACCTGCAAAGCAAGAGATTGGGAAAATACCCTGGAGAAGGAAATGGCAACCCACTTCAGTGTTCTTGCCTGGAGAATCCCATGGACAGAGGAGCCTGGAAGGGTACAGTCCATGGGGTCACAAGAGTCATACACGACTTAGTGACTAAACCACCATGGCTTCCAGTTGGATTTTTATCTCCTTTATCATACTTTGTCCTTTCTTGATATTCTATATAGCTTTACTTGCTAGAAAATTAAACAATATGTATTTGTGAATGGAACAAAGTTTATTTCATTTGGTTCCTTATAATTGGACTTATTCATCACCATGTTTATTTGTTGGTTTTAAGTACTGATACTAAAAGAATTTTACTTTTTAATTCAAGAATATCTCACTACCCTTATAATACATAGTATATTTTAATTTTTAATAATTAGGTGAAGTTTAATGAAGTTTGAAATTACTTATAAATAACCTTATAGACAGCAGAGAAGTTGAAATCGAACATGTAAACTACTGACAGTAATTACTGAAGTGAAACCCTGAAGCATGAACTGGAAATATATCAAACTTTTTTAAAGCATGAATATGTGCACTTTCAATGTAGTCCCGTTTCTTCTAAAACAGCTTTGAATTCAAACAAGATTGAATAGAAGAACAGTTTCAAAATCTAACATGTAACATCTATTTTTATATTTCTATAACATCTTGGTTCCATGGACCACTAAGGAAATAGATAATATTCACTCTTTCAATCCAGGAGGAGCTAAACACAACAAAAACATATAGTATTTATTTTATCTGGAAGAAGATTTACAACATAACTCTTCTCTCCCCTATTCCATGTGTATTTTCTAATAAAATCATAAAGTGAAATTTCTTTATTTCATCACAATAAGCCTTGTTCAATTTGCTCAGCTTATTAAATCTCTGCTTTTATTGTTTGGCCTTGGATCTATTTCTAAAAGTTTTTGAAATTAAAAAAGTATATCATGCAGTGTTTAAAATATAGTTTGCTAATTTGGTTTGTTTGCATTTTAACCGATGACTCCCTATAGAATTTTTTCCTAGCTTGCTCTGTTGAAAGGTATGAAGTTCATTGGAGTAGTAATCTCACCAACCATAGGTATCAAAACTTCTGAAAATATCAGGACAACTAATTAGAACAATTCTGTCATCCCTTACTGGAAACTACCTTATTCATGCTCAGTGGCTTTAGTTGTGTCTGACTCTGCAACCCTATGGACTGTAGCCCGCCAAGCTCCTCTGTCCATGGGATTTCCCAGGCAGGAATACTAAAGTGGGTTACCCGGCTCTCCTCCAGGGGATCTTTCCTACTCAGGGATCAAACCCATGTCTCCTGTGTCTTCTTCACTGCAGGTGGATTCTTTACCCACTCAAACACCTGGGAAGCCTAGAAATTATCTTATTTTGTTTAACATTATATGATATGAAGAAGTGACTGTAGACAAAAAAAAAAAATAGTGTGGAAATTGCAGACTTTATTTTGAGATACATCCAATAGCCACACAGTAAAATTGCCATGTGTTTTGTGATGTCAGTTAATCAGAAGGGAATCAAATATTTTTAGACAAGATCCACAAAATCATATTTGTCACATAATATTTTTCATGAACTATTTCTGCAAGTTTTTCTTGAGAATGATGATTCAGAAAAGTAAGAGATAAGGGAATATTCCTATTCAGAAATCTTTTACACCTAACTGGAACAATTTAGTTAAAATTTGTTTATTGCAAATTATTGGCAAATAACTATAACTGTTGAAGAAAATATATTAAATCAAACTAAGTATAGCTGATGTGAAACTCTGTTTTCTATTATAGGCTCCTTATGGTCCTAGAGGAAGAGTTTGGGAGTTATTACTTCATGCCTAGTTTTCCATTCCCTCATTTGTTCCTTCTCATGGGGAGAGGAATAATTTATCTGATTGTCAAACTGAGAAGGGACTAACATTTTTTGAGCCACACAAAGCCAAGAATACATAACTATAGAAAGTTATATGGTATCTAGACAACATAGTCTATAGTCAACATTCTCTCTTTGCTTTATTCTACCCCTCTCTTCACTACCTGTACTATAAGATGGCATCCAATGTTGTGCGGATCCTTNTCAGCTTATTAAATCTCTGCTTTTATTGTTTGGCCTTGGATCTATTTCTAAAAGTTTTTGAAATTAAAAAAGTATATCATGCAGTGTTTAAAATATAGTTTGCTAATTTGGTTTGTTTGCATTTTAACCGATGACTCCCTATAGAATTTTTTCCTAGCTTGCTCTGTTGAAAGGTATGAAGTTCATTGGAGTAGTAATCTCACCAACCACAGGTATCAAAACTTCTGAAAATATCAGGACAACTAATTAGAACAATTCTGTCATCCCTTACTGGAAACTACCTTATTCATGCTCAGTGGCTTTAGTTGTGTCTGACTCTGCAACCCTATGGACTGTAGCCCGCCAAGCTCCTCTGTCCATGGGATTTCCCAGGCAGGAATACTAAAGTGGGTTACCCGGCTCTCCTCCAGGGGATCTTTCCTACTCAGGGATCAAACCCATGTCTCCTGTGTCTTCTTCACTGCAGGTGGATTCTTTACCCACTCAAACACCTGGGAAGCCTAGAAATTATCTTATTTTGTTTAACATTATATGATATGAAGAAGTGACTGTAGACAAAAAAAAAAAATAGTGTGGAAATTGCAGACTTTATTTTGAGATACATCCAATAGCCACACAGTAAAATTGCCATGTGTTTTGTGATGTCAGTTAATCAGAAGGGAATCAAATATTTTTAGACAAGATCCACAAAATCATATTTGTCACATAATATTTTTCATGAACTATTTCTGCAAGTTTTTCTTGAGAATGATGATTCAGAAAAGTAAGAGATAAGGGAATATTCCTATTCAGAAATCTTTTACACCTAACTGGAACAATTTAGTTAAAATTTGTTTATTGCAAATTATTGGCAAATAACTATAACTGTTGAAGAAAATATATTAAATCAAACTAAGTATAGCTGATGTGAAACTCTGTTTTCTATTATAGGATCCTTATGGTCCTAGAGGAAGAGTTTGGGAGTTATTACTTCATGCCTAGTTTTCCATTCCCTCATTTGTTCCTTCTCATGGGGAGAGGAATAATTTATCTGATTGTCAAACTGAGAAGGGACTAACATTTTTTGAGCCACACAAAGCCAAGAATACATAACTATAGAAAGTTATATGGTATCTAGACAACATAGTCTATAGTCAACATTCTCTCTTTGCTTTATTCTACCCCTCTCTTCACTATCTGTACTATAAGATGGCATCCAATGTTGTGCGGATCCTTAAGCCAAGTGTAGTGATCATAGTACTAAAGATGATAAAATATCCTCGTCTGTTCTGACCTTTTTAGATGAGAAAATTTATTACAAATACTCCATATTGAGTAAAAATTCAAAGTGTAACTATTATCAACTGCTATTTCAAGTTGGTTTGACAGCTTTTGATCCCCAAAAAACATTTAACTAAAAAAATCACTTGTTTTGATGAACTGGTGTTTTTGGGTTATTCAGGAGTTTTCCTCTCTCAGACAAATCATTACTTTATAAAGTGAAATTCTGTATTTCCCTTTCCTAGTTGACTGAGACATTTGAGTCAAAGGTATAAGATGATAAAAGATCCCTTAAAGTCATGAGAGACACAACTTATTATGAGAGAGTGGTGCCTCCTCCAAAACATTTGAGTTTATATATATATTTTAAATACCAGAGTACATGGGAAGTAGATAAACTGAATAATCATGGGTGGACCAAAAAGAGAGCTTAATTCCCATATACAGTAGTGATTTATTTTGAATCTAACATCTGTCAACATAGGTGATATTATTTATTTGATATGTGACTACATTCCTAAAATGGAAATTTTAAAGACAAGTCACAAGATGTCTGAGAAAAAGCAAAAACAAGAGAGAAGAATTTTTCCTCTGTTTGTTTCATTATTGTTAGTTTGTTTTTAATCAGAACTAATTATCATACACTGCTCCTTTTGCCCAAAGGGGCAGTGCCTTATGATTATATTATAATGAATCATTTATGGCCAGCTAAACCTTTGGCATACCACTTGACTTCTCTAGTTATTTTCTTCAAATGCCTATAGATAGGTTTGAGTTAAGCCATTGATTGTTCTTGATATATGTAACTTTCTGATTTTTCTGATGTTTTAAAGATCTAAACTTAAAGTTGGCATATTTGTGTTTCTTCAGATAAAGTATTTTTTACATAGGTATCACTAATTTTTAACAAGTTGTTATTTTCTGGACTGATATTCCATGGTATGGTTTCACAAGTCCTGTGGTATTTGCAATTTAGTGTTCACGTAATAATAGTATGCTTTATAAGAAAGAGGTTTAAAGTGAAACAAGAATGCATTGGATATTTTTCACTATATATGTTTAGTAGCAGAAATAATAACCAGTAATCTCTTATGAATTTTTGAGTTTAGATTCTCATTTACCAGTGTGTAATAAAATACATCTAGCAGATATTATAAATATGCCTAATGGAATGGATATTTAACAGAGCTATATATTAATCATTATCCTTGTAAACACACATTGCAAACACATAGAGCCCAGAATGAGTAATATTAATAAATCATGGATTTTTAATTAAGTTAAAATAATTAATTGCATCTGTTTTCATTGTTCTCCAAGATATAATACTACATAAATATCTCAATGAGTAGACTTTCTTGATAATGACTTCTTCCTTAGAAATTATGAAAAGCTTTTTTATGATGTTCATAAAATACTTTGCATCATATCTGAAACAGAGACAGTATCCACTAAATAGGTCAATACTAAGATTACTATTTCATTAAAAGTAATAATTTAAACATTAGGGTATATAAAAGCCTTAAATTTTCTTAATTCTTATTCAGACTTACTTGCATATCCATAGTGCAAAAGTATGGATAGATGTTAAATTTGTTGTTGTTCAGGTACTAAGTCATGTCCAACACTTTGAGACCTCATAGACTACAGCATGCCAGGCTTCTCTGTCCTCTACTATCTCCCAGAGTTTGCTCAAATTTATGTCCTTTGAGCCAGTGGTGGTATCTAACCATCTCATTCTCTGTCATCCCCTCTCCTTTTGCCTTCAATCTTTCCTAGCATCAGGGTCTTTTCCAAAGAGTTGGCTCTTCACATCAGGTGGCCTTAATGTTGGAACTTCAGCTTCAGCAATAGTCCTTCTAATGAATATTCAGGGTTGATTTCCTTTAAGATTGACTGGTTTGATCTGGCAGACCAAGGTACTCTCAAGTGTCTTCTCTAGCACCACAATTCGAAGGCATCAATTCTTCAATGCGTAGTCTTATTTATGGTCCAACTCTCACATTTGTACATGACTGCTGAAAAAACCATAGCTTTGACTATACAGTTCTTGTCAGCAAATTGGTGTCTCTGCTTTTTAATACACTGTCTAGACTTATCATAGCTTCCCTTCCAAGGAACAAGTGTCTTTTATTTCATGACTGTAGTCACCATCCACAGTGATTTTTGGAACCCAAGAAAATAAACTGTTACTGCTTCCATTTTTTCCCCCCTCCTATTTTGCCATGAAGTGATGGGACTGGATACCATGATCTTAGTTTTTTTAATGTTTAGTTTCACGCCAGCTCTTTCACTCTCCTTTTTCATCCTCATCAAGAGACTGTTTAGTTCTATACTTTTTGCCATTATAGTGATGGTATCTGCATATCTGAGGTTGTTATTTCTCCCAGCAATCTTGATTCCAACTTGTGATTCATCAGCCATTTTGTGTGATGTACTCTGCATATGAGTAAAATAAACAAGCAGGTTTTTCAGGAGGCAGATAAGGTGGTCTGGTATTCCTATCTTCTTAAGAATTTTCCACAGTTTGTTGTGGTCCACATAGTCAAAGGCTTTAGCATACTCAATGAAACAGAAATAGATGTTTTTCCGAAACTCCCTTGCTTTCTCCATGATCCAGTTAATGTTGGCAATTTGATCTCTGGTTCCTCTGCCTTTTTTAAACTCAGCTTATACATCTGAATGTTCTCTGTTCATGTACTGGTGAAACCTAACATGAAGGATTTTGAGCATTACCTTGCTAGCATGTGAAATGAGTACAGTTGTGTGGTAGTTTGAAAATTCTTTGCAAAGCCCTTATTTGGAACTGGAATGAAAACTGATCCTTTACAGTCTTGTGGCCACTGCTAAGTTTTCTGAATTTGCTGGCTTATTGAGTATAACGCTTAATAGCATAATCTTTTAGGATTTGAAATAGCTCAGCTGGAATTACATCACCTCCACTAGTTTTGTTCATAGTAATGCTTCCTAAGGCTCACTTGACTTCACACTCCAGGATGTCTGGCTCTAGGTGAGTGATCACACCATCTTGATTAGCTGGGTCATTAAGACCTTTTTTTGTATAGTTTTGTGTATTCTTGCTGCCTCTTCTTAATCTCTTCTATTTCTGTTAGGTCCTTATCACTCCCATCCTTGCATGAAATGTTCTCTTGATATCTTTTCTTGAAAAGATCTCTAGTCTTTCTCATTTTATTGTTTTCCTCTATTGTTCATGTAGGAAGCCTCTCTTGTCTATTCTGGTTATTCTCTGGCACTCTGCATTAAGTTGGATATATCTTTTCCATTCTCCTTTGCCTTTCCCTTCTCTTTTCTCAGCTATTTGTAAGGCCTCCTCAGACAATTACTTTCCTTCTTGCATTTCTTTTTATTTTGGATGTTTTTGATCACCACCTTCTGTACTGTGTTAGAAACTTCTGTCCACAGTTATTTAGGAACTCTGTCTACCAGATCTAATCCCTTGAAACTATTTGTCACTCCCACTGTATAATCATAAGGGATTTCTGATATAGGTCATACCTCAATGGCCTAGTGATTTTTCCTTCTTTTTTCAATTTAAACCTTAATTTTGCAATAAGGAGTTCATTATCTGAGCCACCGTCACTCTAGGGATTATTTTTGCTGACTATATAGATTTTCCACCATCTCTGGCTCCAGAGAACATAATTTGACTTCAGTATTGACCATCTGGTGATGTCCATGTGGAGAGTTATCTCTTGGGTTGTTGGAAAAGTATATTTTCTATGACCAGCATGTTCTTTTGACAAAACTCTGTTAGCCTTTCCCCTGCTTTACTTTGTACTCCAAGGCCAAACTTGCCTGTTATTCTGTGTATCTCTTGACTTACTATTTTTGTATTCCAATCCCTTGTGATAAAAAGATCATCTGTTTTTGGTGTTAGTTAAATAAGGAGTTGTAGGTCTTCATAGAACTAGTCAACTTCAGCTTCTTCAGCATTAGTGATTGGGGCATAGTCTTGGATTATTTCATGTTGAATGGTTTACCTTGGAAACTTAACTGAGATCATTCTGTTTTTGAGATTGCACCCAAGTGATGCATTGGACTCCTTTTTGACTAGATGTTACATACAAAATAAATATAATTGTAATTTAAACCTCACAGTCTAAATTTCACTTTAATATTTTGCATGAAGAAATAAATTTCCATCCTCAATAAAGATACCAGACATCTTCTGTTTTAGCAGATATATGTATTTTAAAAAAAATATTAATTAATACACTTATTTCTAGAGCCAATTTTAGGTTTATAGAAACATTGAGCAGAAAGAACACAGAATTTCCATATACTCCCTTCTCCTCATTCCTGCCAAGTTTCTCTTTTAATTAATATCTTGCTTTGGTGTGGTACATGTGTTCCATTGATGAACCATTACCAATGGTTTCTATTATTAGCTAAACTCCATAGTTTGCATTAGAATTCATTGTTTTATTTTTATTTTTAAGTTGAAGTAGAGTTGATTTACAAATTTTTAAAAAATTTCTGCTATACTGCTACATGAAAGTGAAAGTGAAGTTGCTCAGTCATGTCCTACTCTTTGTGACCCCATGGGCTGTAGTCTACCACGTTTCTCCGTCCCTGGGATTTTCCAGGCAAGGATACTGGAGTGGGTTGCCATTTCCTTCTCCAGGAGATCTTCCTGACCTAGGAATTGAACCCAGGTCTCCCGCATTGTAGGCAGATGCTTTACCATCTGAGCCACCAGGGAAGTCACATACCCACTAATGGATTTAGTTTGTACCTGACTGGCCTAGTGGTTTTCTATAGTTTGAGCCTGAATTTTCCTATGAAGAGCTGATGATCTGTGCCACAGTCAGCTGCACAAAACCAACTATATATATGCATTCTTTTTCATATCTTTTCCATTATGGTTCATCACAGGATAGTGACTATTGTTCCCTGTGCTATATAGTAGTAGCTTGCTGTTTATCCATTCTCTGTATAATAGTTTGCGTCTGCCAACCCCAAACTGCGACTCCATCCCTCCCCCAACCCTCCTGTCCATTAGCAACCATGAGTCTGTTCTCTATGCCTGTAACCTTCATTCTTTGTGTTTTGACAAATTCATAATATCATGTTTCTACCACTACAGTATCCTACAGAAGGTTTCCTCACCCTGTATATAAATTTTGATTTTGATTGAATGCTTAGTACCTTGTTTTGTGCAATCAGTTGAGTCTTTAATTTTTTTTATGTTTCTTATTTTCTACTAATATATATATGTATATTTTAGAAATTTTCAAATGTATAGGAATTCTGTCTGCTGGGGCTTCTCCATACTTAACTGTGGTTACCTATCAGCAGTATATATCTGTAATTTTTTAGTCTTATATTGAAAATTGTGTAGGGTCATACATAAGTTTAAAAGTTACGTGAAGGAAATTATGCTTCTGAATATTAAGAAAGCTCAGATAACAGAAATTAAACAATTGATTTCATTAATATAATTTAATATTCATAAAATCATAACTCAGCATGATAACAAATATCAACTATACATTAAGGAATTCGTATTTTCTGGTTATTGTGGTGGGGGTTTTACAAGTTTTACTTAAGGCTGTCACCATCCTGCAGGATGTGTTTCCAAAATTTGCAGATAAGAAAACCAGTGCTTATAAGCTTTATGTAATTCATATAAAGTCACATAAAAAACTAAAATTCAAACTGTAATATGCCTAATTTCAGAGTCTCTGAAGTTCACATTATACCATAAAGGCATTATTTTTATATTAAAATATTAGATGAAAAGAAAAAGACATGTGGGGAGAGGAGGATAAGGAAAAGAATAGCAAAAAAGAGAGGAAGAATAGGACAAAGGATGGTAAAAAAGAGGAGAAGGCAAAGTATAAGAAGCCTCCTTATTCACACTGGCTCTACCTGTCTCATTTCAGAAAGACCTTTGCCTTAATCTGTCTTTATAGAAACGGTCTGAATCTCTAAACTCGCTTAGTGTATTCATTATTTGCATTGGCTTTAAAAATGCTTCCCTATAACCTAAGGAAATTTGATTGACTTCCCCTGCAACGTAGCCTGTATGGTAACCAGAGTTCTTAGTAATACTTCTCACAAAACTTTATTTTTTAATTTTTAATTTCCAGAGAGAGAGCAGGGGGAGGGGAGAGAGGTCTTTAAACTATTAAATGATATTTTCCTAAAATCTTTAAAAAATGTTACTTTGTGTCCTTCCTTTTCCCTCCCTTACTGAGCTCCCTTGTGGTAAGTATATGTCACTTGTCCTTTGGGACAACGACAGCTTTTTTGAAGGCCTCACAGGGAATACACAGTATTTATTTACTGTATGAATTGTATTGTGTTTAAACATTTTAGCAATATCACTTAATAACTTGCTTTAACTGTAATAAAATGGGAGAGGAAAAATGGTTTCTCGAACTTTATTTTTAAAGTATTTTCACCTGTTATATATATAAATGTAGATTTAGCATTTTAAAGAATATATAATACTTCT
>SJYW01021788.1:153170-165380 GCA_006410735.1 Raphicerus campestris | reverse complement strand
AAAAAAAAAAAGCCTCCACAATTTAACCCAACTGGAAAGCCAAAATTTCCTAAAACAATTTTTATAAGAATAATATAAAAGACATTGATTGGCTTTTGGCCCTTTACAGTATAGGTTCTGAATTAACATCTACTGAAATGCACTAACTGTCTAATCTTCATGGTGTTAATCAATACTAGAACTCAAATTACAATTATATCTGGGGGTTTCACTAAACTTAAACAGGGTACCCACAAAAATCTTAAGAGGCAGGGATTGCTGAATATAACATAGAAGACAAATATATATGCCTTACCTTAACCATCAGGAGTATTGCCTTGTCCATGGTCTTAGAATCCATTGTTCTAATTTTAGGACACTCTCAAAGTGTGCATGGATGCTATGACTCACTGAGTAACAAAGTAAAATTAACTCTTTTGATGCCTACCAATTGTCATGACAAATGGGACTCTTTGAAGTGACTACCCATCCTGACTTGTGCTCTGTTGAAATAGTTGATGCAGTTCAGTATAAATTAAAATAGGGCCTTTGAGGATTGAAGGATATTATATTAATATAAAACTTAAAACTGAAAGGGTTAATATCCCCACTACTTCACTACTTTTCTTTTTAACCGTTCCATATGTCCAACTCTTAAGCCTGTAAGGAATGATTGATTATTTGCCATAGATTACTGTAGTCGGACACGACTGAGTGACTGAACTGAACTGAACTGCAGTCTTTATGCTATGGTCCCACCCATTATGACCTCCATACCCCAAGTAGTTTTCTATTATAGATTTTTCTAAAATTGCATTCAGTGCCTGTTTTAAAAGCCTCTTCAACCTAATTTTACCTTCATTTTACTGGCACAATACACCTTTACCTGGCCACTGGTTGGAGTAACTCAGTACTTCTTTTGTCACACATAATGGTTGCAAGCAACATCCTAACTGCTTTCAGCTCTCTCTAGGAGCAAAAATAAGACATTGTATTGATATCTTCATCCAAAGAGATTTATTTGATATACTTATTAAGGACATACAGATATTTACAAAAGATTTTACGAAAAAGTGGATGGGCTCTTGCCTCACAGATAGAAAAAATCTTACCACCTTGGATAAATTCCTGGATATTATTTGATGAACAAAATGTCCTTCCATCCCTAACATTGTCTAACAAATAGCTATTACTTGCCTTCAAATTCTTTTAGGCTGCTTTAGGTTTTGAAGTGATATATTCCTTGTTTACAAGTTTTACTTAAGCCCATAAATACTCTTACTTTCAAACCAGCCCATCTTGAATGGAATTTCCTCCACCTAAGACTAAGAATCTTCCTAAATGTGTTAGCGTTAGTTGCTCAATTGGGTCTGACTCTTTGCAACCCCATGGACTGTAGCCTGCCAGGCTCCTATGTCCAGGGAATTCTCCAGGAAAGAATACTGGAGTGGTAGCCATTCCCTTCTCTAGGGTATCTTCCCAACTCTGAGATTGAACCCGGGTCTCCCCCATTGCAGGCAGATTCTTTACCATCTGAGCCACCAGGGAAGCCCAGAATTTTCCTAAATTGCCATACAAAAGGCACCCCCATTAGTTCTCTGATATACCTGCATTGAAGAGTCTTTACCAGTCTCCTCTTTTATGCTTTCTGAAATCTCTAGACCATCCATGATGGCCATACAATGTTCTTAGGTTTCTGATGTAAGAAACTGCCCTCCTGATCCCTACTAGAGCTGTGATTGTTAAGTATGTACTGGGATCTCCTGGAAATCAAAGCTTTCACAAGGTTTTAGATCTGTGACTTTCTGCATTCATCTGCCAATTGTGCTTTAGGTTACGAAAGCAGTATCCCACAAGCTTAGCACAGCTCCCAAGGCTTCCTTGCTATAAAGTGAAAGTGAAGGTTGCTTAGTTGTGTCCAACTCTTTGTGACCCCATGGACTTTACAGTCCATGGAATTTTCCAGGCCAGAAAACCAGAGTGGGTAACCTTTCCCTTCTCCAGGGGAGCTTCCTGACCCAGGGACTGAACCCAGGTCTTCCACATTGCAGATGGATTCTATACACCAGCTGAGCCACAAGGGAAACCTATCCTTGCTATAGGACAGCATCAAACCTAGATCTTTTGGCATATCTCAACTGCAAGAGGACATAGCCTCCATTATGCTTAGTCCCTTGCCAGATATTGTGGTACTGGAGAACTTCAGCTCTCTCTGAAGTTCCATGGCTACTTGGAGAGCCTCTTGAGATGAGTGACTAGCAAAAGGAGTTTAGTTTGTGGATCTTGCTGATGGCATTGACACCATTATACCTGNATCTTCCTGACCCAGGGATTGAATCCAGGTCTTCCACATTGCAGATGGATTCTATACCAGCTGAGCCACAAGGGAAACCTATCCTTGCTATAGGACAGCATCAAACCTAGATCCTTTGGCATATCTCAACTGCAAGAGGAGATGGCCTCCATTATGCTTAGTCCCTTGCCACATATTGTGGTACTGGAGAACTTCAGCTCTCTCTGAAGTTCCGTGGCTACTTAGAGAGCCTCTTGAGATGAGTGACTAGCAAAAGGAGTTTAGTTTGTGGATCTTGCTGATGGCATTGACACCATTATACCTGTTGGAGCTTAGTAGAATGTTGCTTCTTTTCACCCCTTAACTAGGTCTCGTGATAAAGGGCAAGATTCAGTGTCAGCATAGCTGCTCAGACTTCAGGCAGCAGTCTTAGCAGTGGACCGATTTGCCAATAAATGGGTAAAGCTACACATTTTAACCAACTCTTTGTCATTGCCTAAGATTTGCACATTCTGGCAGAAGAACTCTGTGAATCTTTTCCCTCAAAAATACCCAAAATATAAATGAAGGTAACAGATATATAAACCAAGGACACAGTCTTGGGCCTCACCATGACACTCCTTCTACCCTTTGAAGGATTTCCAGACATTACTAATAGTACCAAGGTAATCATTTCATATCTCAGAAAACAAGATGTTGGACTCTTGCAGAAACAATTTACTGAAAAGTTTGTGTCTCCAGTCTCAAGCAACTGGGTTAATTGAGAAGCAATGAAATGTGCTCCTCAAAGAACTCTTATTTAAGTTACAAAATAGCAATTTGACACCTCTGCTGGTATCACTGTTGCCACAGGCACTTATTGATATAGTTAATGCTCTTTGGTAACTTGCGTTCCCTACCCCAGTATCACACAGTTCCCTCAATCACTTTTATTGCCCCCAAAGAGTCATATCTCTAAAGTTCATGTTTTGATGANCGCTCCTTCTACCCTTTGAAGGATTTCCAGACATTACTAATAGTACCAAGGTAATCATTTCATTTCTCAGAAAACAAGATGTTGGACTCTTGCAGAAACAATTTACTGAAAAGTTTGTGTCTCCAGTCTCAAGCAACTGTGTTAATTGAGAAGCAATGAAATGTGCTCCTCAAAGAACTCTTATTTAAGTTACAAAATAGCAATTTAACACCCCTGCTGGTATCACTGTTGCCACAGGCACTTATTGATATAGTTAATGCTCTTTGGTAACTTGCGTTCTCTACCCCAGTATCACACAGTTCCCTCAATCACTTTTATTGCCCCCAAAGAGTCATATCTCTAAAGTTCATGTTTTGATGAATGACCACTTCACCGTGTTGCCTCCTTCTTTCTGGTTAAGCATCTATTTCACTTCTTAGAAAGGCACTTCTCCTGCCCCCTAAAAGTCTAAGTTATTACTAAAGTTGAAATTTATGTCAAGGCATCAGCATGTCAATTTGTTATAAGGCCTGAAATTAAGTTTCAGTATTAAGAATTGTCTTGTTATCTGGTAAAATAAGATGGTTTAACTGCAAGTCGCTCTACCTGTTTTACTCCCATGTGTAAGATCTTCCAGCTAAATAACTTTCCTTATCCTGGGGACTGGGTATAGTGCCTGCTTATCTCTGAATGGCAGGCTTCAGTTCCTTTTAAATCCATGGAATTACTCAAGACAACACGTCTTCCTGTGGGAACCAGAGGCTGCTTCATCTTCCTGTTACTATAGAGCCTGCTTCCCATAATCTCTTTGTTCACTGTGTTCCCAAGTGCAGTCCTGGCCCTGTGATGTGTGGTGTGCTTCACTCCTCAGTTGTGAGTCTCTGTGAGTCAAAAACTGTTATTAGCCTTCTCATCTGTCCAGTGTTGGATGCCATGTGTTTGGCCATCCCCATAATTGTAGGGTGGGAAAACTTTACTCACTGATGGGGTTGTTGTTCAGATGCTAACCCTTTGCATAGGGTTCTTTGCAACCCTATGAACTGCAGCACACCAGACTTCCCTGTCCTTTACTACATCCCGGAGTTTGCTCAAACTCATGTCCATTGAGTTGGTGATGCCATCCAATCATCTCATCCTCTGTTGCCCCCTTTTCCTCCTGTCTTCAAGCTTTCCCAGTCTCAGGGTCTTTTCCAGTAAGTCAACTCTTTACATCAGGTGGCCAAGGTACTGGAACTTCAGTTTCAGCATCAGTCCTTCCAATGAATGCTCAGGGTTGGTTTCCTTTAAGATTGACTGATTTGATTGCCTTGCTGTCCAAGAAGCTCTCAAGAGTCTTCTCCAGCACCATAATTTGAAAATGTCAGTTCTTCAGTGCTCAGCCTTCTTTATGGTTAAACTCTCACATCCATACATGACTACTGGAAAAACCATAACTTTGACTTGACAGACCTTTGTCAGTGAAGTAATATCTTTAGTAATGTCTTTGCTTTTTAATATGCTGTCTAGGTTTGTTATTTCTTTTCTTCCAAGAAGCAAGCATCTTTTAATTTTGTGGCTGCAGTCACCATCTGCAGTGATTTTGGAGCCCAGGAAAATAAAATCTGCCACTGCTTCCATTTTTCCCCCATCCACTTGCCATGAAGTGTTGGGGCTGGATACCATGATCTTAGGTTTTTGAATGTTGAGTTTTAATCTAGCTTTTCCACTCTCCTCTTTCACCCTCATCAAGAGGCTCTTTATGGACTTCCCTGGTATCTCAGTGGTAAAGAATTCTCCTGGGACACACAGATTTGATCCCTGTGTCAGGAAGATCCCCTGGAGAAGGAAATGGCAACCCACTCCAGTATTTTTGCTTAGGAAATCCCATAGACAGAGGAACCTAGCAGGCTACAGTTCATGGAGTCTCAAAAGAGCTGAACATGAGTTAATGACTAAACAACAACTAGAGGCTCTTTATTTCCTCTTTGCTTTCTGCCATTAGAGGGGTATCATCTACATACCTGAGACTGTTGATATTTCTCCTGGAAATCTTGATTCAGCTTGTGATTCATCCAGCCTGGCATTTTGCTTGATACTCTTCATAGAAGGTAAATAAGCAAGATGATGATCTACAGCCTTGTTGTACTCCTTTCCCAACTTTGAACCAGTCCATTGTTCCATGCCCTGTTGTAACTGTTGCTTCTTAATCCACATACAGGTTTCTTGGAAGGCAGGTAAGATGGTCTGGTATTTCCATCTCTTTAAGAATTTTCCACAGTTTGTTGTTCTTGACACAGTTAAAGGCTTTAGCATAGTCAATGAAGCAGAAGTAGATATTTTTCTGGAATGCTCTTAGGCTTCCCTGCTGCCTCAGAGGTTAAAGCGTCTGCCTCCAAGGTGGGAGACCTGGGTTCGATCCCTGGGTTGGGAAGATCCCCTGGAGAAGGAAATGGTAACCCACTCTAGTATTCTTACCTAGAGAATCCCATGGATGGAGGAGCCTGGTAATCCATGGGGTCGCAAAGAGTCGGACACAACTGAGCGACTTCACTCACTCACTCACTTAAAGGAGGTTGACAATTTGATTTCTGGTTCTTCTGACTTTTCTAAATCAAGCTTGTCCATCTGGAAGTTCTTGGTTCACAAATTGTTGAATCTTAGCTTGAAGGATTTTGAGCTTTATTTTGCTAGCATATGAGATGAGCGCAATTGTTTGTTAGTTTGAAGATTCTTTGGAATTGTCTTTCTTTGGCATTGGAATTAAAATTGGCCTTTTCCAGTCCAGTGCCCATTGCTGAGTTTTCCGCATTTGCTGGCATATTGAGAGTAGCACTTGGGGTAAAGAGTAGGAAATCAAAACACAGTCTATGAATGTTATCTCCTCATCTTCCTATATTTATGTGTGAAGAAATGTGTTTTTGGGCAACCCAGAGTGTTCTGGGTTGAATTGCATTAACTTCCCCAAAATATACTTTGAAATCCCACTGCAACAAAATGTGATCTTATCTAGAAACAATGGTCATTACACACATAATTGCTCAAGTTAAGAAGAGGTCATACAGGTATTGGGTGGGCTACTAACCCAGTATGTCTGGTATTCTTATAAGAAGATGAACATATAAAGACTCAGAGACATGTAGGAATGCCATGTGGCAATGAAGGTAGAGACTGGAGTTGTGTAGTTGTAAGGCAAGTTTTCAAAGATAGTGGGTAGACCACCAGAAACTAGAAAGAGGCAAGGAAGAACTCCTCTCTCCTAGTTTTATAGGGCATGTGATCCTGTCAATACCTTGATTTTGGACTTCTAACCTACAGAACAATAAGACAATACATTTCTCTTCTTTTAAGCCACCTTGTATGCTGTCTCTTATACACNAAACTAGAAAGAGGCAAGGAAGAACTCCTCTCTCCTAGTTTTATAGGGCATGTGATCCTGTCAATACCTTGATTTTGGACTTCTAACCTACAGAACAATAAGACAATACATTTCTCTTCTTTTAAGCCACCTTGTATGTGCTGCTTTGTTATGTCAGCCCTAAAAATTAATATATTGAGTTTTGTAGTTAATTTGGTGCCCTCTGGGCATTTTCTAATAGACATTGAAAAGTATTTCTTGAATTAATGTGGTTAACTGGTTAAAATATTTATTCATTTTTAATATATATATATGTACTCTTTTATACTTATTTTTGAGTTTGATAGATGTTTTAGGATGGTCAAAATTCGAAGACTTTTACTTTTTGCCTGAAAGTGTTATTTTATTAAACTCTACATCATCTGCAACTTACAACTTCCTCAATTCTGACTTTTTAAAATCAGAGTTACAGTTTTGTTTGTTATTTCTTTCATCTCTTTTCAAGGATTCTGACTCCTGCGTATCATGTATTTTGTTGCCTTGTCATAAATAGAAAAATAGCATAAATTCTTGAACTTCTGAAACTCTTTCTCAGAGATATGTACCTTTCCTTCTTTTTTCTTTGTATTTATTATATTAATAAATAAATCTAAGGTTAACAGATTTGTGTGTTACCTTGTATCTTTCCTAAATTGATGCTTATACATATGCNTTTGAATAGTCACAAGGGTTTTTAAATAATTTTTAAGTTTTTAAACTAAGAGTCTTACAAGAGGAAAAATGTAAGCTTAAACTCCTTGGCTTTTCAAACTACAAGGATATACTTAGTGATGTTAATTAAATAATAAAGATAAAATGTGTTCCTTTATGGTCATGTAATATATAAACATTTCTTCCATGTAAAAAATTCTAAAGATTACATATGTGTATGTGTGTGTATATAATCTGTTTTCAGTCTGTCTATATTAGAGATATCATATATATTTCTCTTTGAAACATGCATTCAAGCAGGCTTCTCACACCACATTGTCTGCTCCTTTCAGGTCTCATACTTTGCAGCAGAGAAGTTTAAAGTATTTATCAGTAAGTTATATTGGAAAATATTACTTGATGCAATAAAATTGAAATCATATTAACAATTATTTGTAATACCCATANAAGCAGGCTTCTCACACCACATTGTCTGCTCCTTTCAGGTCTCATACTTTGCAGCAGAGAAGTTTAAAGTATTTATCAGTAAGTTATATTGGAAAATATTACTTGATGCAATAAAATTGAAATCATATTAACAATTATTTGTAATACCCATAAAAGTAAACTTAAAAGCATAATTTATTCATAATTGAAGGAATGGCCTTATTCATAATTAAAGTAATTCATAATTAAAGTTGTCCCCAACAAAGCCTCTGTATGTGTGCCTGGTAAGATGCTTCAGTTATGTCCAACTCTTTGTAACCCTATGGACTGTGTAGCCTGCCAGGCTCCTCTGTCCATGGGGTTCTCCAGGCAAGAATACTGGAGTGGGTTTCAATATCCTGCTCCAGGGGATTTTCCTGACCCAGGACTCAAACCCGTGACTCCTGCGACTCCTACATTGCAGGCAGATTCTTTACTGATAAGCCACTGGGGAAACACCCACAAAGCCTATTTATAAGTAAATATTTTGAGTCCTCAAATGTTTCTCTGAATAATTAAGCTATTATTATATAAGTTAAAGGGAAATTATGGCTATGGTTTAAATGTTAAATATTGGTGTAAACTATGTAAAACACAATCTAACAGATTTTCTTGGAAGATGCTAGGAAAATAATGTTTTATTTTGAAAACTGTTAAATAAAGGAATCAAACCTTTTTATTCCTGATCTACTATTTAAACTCTGTATTTTGTAGCAATCAAAGAGTTCATAAGGTAGTTTATTTTATAGAAGGATCTCATCCAATAAATGAATAACTGGATTATAATTATTATATTGCCATTTTGCAACCCTAAAATCATTAAAGTACATAGACAATTATCATTAGTGACTTCTGATAGAGGAAAACAGAGATAACCAGTCATTATGGCCTTCTGATGGAGAAAGCAATGGCACCCCACTCCAGTACTCTTGCCTGAAAAATCCCGTGGAGAGAGGAGCCTGGTGGGCTGCAGTTCATGGGGTCACTACGAGTCGGACACGACTGAGCGACTTCACTTTCACTTTTCACTTTCATGCATTGGAGAAGGAAATGGCAGTCCACTCCAGTGTTATTGCCTGGAGAATCCCAGGGACAGAGGAGCCTGGTGGGCTGCCGTCTATGGGGTTGCACAGAGTCGGACACGACTGAAGCGACTTAGCAGCAGCAGCATGGCCTCCTGATGCAAGCACACAATATTTGTTACATAGAATTACTTCTAAATTCAAAATGAGACCTCTAGATGTAACTACTGATTCAAAATAGACAAATATATTGAAAGACAACAAAGAAGCAGTCAGGGATTTTTTGACTCTGTGAAAGTATCCAGAGGGAAGAAAAAATATTAAAATGAGGAAAAGGTAAATACATAAAGAGAAATCTAAGAGACACATTGGTTAATTCCATTGCATAGAGGTTATTTGGATCCTGATTTCAAAAAATCTTTTGGAAAATTTTTATGAGATATCTGGGAAAATCAGAAAACTCTTTGTATAGTTGGTGATAATAAATAACTTTTTATGATAGTTGATTATGTTATGATCATATTTTTTGAGCAATCACTTATTTTTAGAGGTGCATATAAACTTCCACCATGGCTCAGTGGGTAAAGAATCTGCCTGCAATGTAGGAGATACAGGAGATAAGGGTTCAATCCCTGGGTTGGGAAGATCCCCTGGAGAAGGAAATGGTACCCCACTGCAGTATTGTTGCCTGAAAAATCCCATGGGCAAAGGAGCCTGGAAGGCTACAGTCCAAAGGGACACAGAGTCAGACACTACTGAGTGACTAAGGAAGCGTAAAATATACAAGGAAGAATGAAATGATGTTTTGGTTTAACTCCTTAATATGACGTAGGGTTAACCAGTGGAGATAAAGATGAAATTGGTCATAAGTTTTTATTCACTGAATGATGGATAAGGGTTATACTACTATTTTCATGAATTACATACTACATACTCTCGACATGTATATATATATGTGTATATATATATATATGTATGTACATTCATATATGTATATATACAGCTATATATAATCACATGTCTTTCATGGATATTCCTGGTGTACTCATAATTTTTTTTAACTTTTCTCCTGAGTGATAAATTATTTTCTTTCATGTAAAATATCTTAGCTTGACAATAGACTTAATCATATTTTGTATTGAGATAAAGATGCTTCTTTTTTGGGTTATAGTATTTCTATGTTTCAGGGCTATTTATTCAAACTCATGAAAAGGAATTTATAAAATTCATTTTGTATAAAGTGATGATTCATAATATTTCCTTGACTGTATTAAGGATATTTACACAGAAAATTTTGCTTAGTTGTTTTAGGATCAGTTCAGTTCAGTTCAGTCACTCAGTTGTGTCCAACTCTTTGCGACCCCATGAATCGCAGCACGCCAGGCCTCCCTGTCCATCACCAACTCTTGGAGTTCACTCAGACTCGCATCCATCGAGTCAGTGATGCCATCCAGCCATCTCATCCTCTGTTGTCCCCTTCTCCTCCTGCCCCCAATTCCTCCCAGCATCAGAGTCTTTTCCAATGAGTCAACTCTTTTCATGAGGTGGCCAAAGTACTGGAGTTTCAGCTTCAGCATCATTCCCTGCAAAGAAATCCCAAGGCCAATCTCCTTCAGAATGGACTGGTTAGGTCTCCTTGCAGTCCAAGGGACTCTCAAAAAGAGTCTTCTCTAACACCACAGTTCAAAAGCATCAGTTCTTTGGCACTCAGCTTTCTTCACATCCAACACTCACATCCATAGGTGACTACTGGAAAAACCATAGCCTTGACTAGACGGACCTTTGTTGGCAAAGTAATGTGTCTGCTTTTCAATATGTTATCTAGGTTGGTCATAACTTTCCTTCCAAGGAGTAAGCATCTTTTAATTTCATGGCTGCAGTCACCATCTGCAGTGATTTTGGAGCCCCCCCAAAATAACACTGTTTCCACTGTTTCCCCATCAATTTCCCATGAAGCAGTGTGACCAGATGCCATGATCTTCATTTTCGGAATGTTTTAGGTTACTAGCTCTAAATACATTCTATATCTATTGATTCCAATATTGTATATGTTTTTTGATTCAAGATTAAATAGACATGATGTATTTGATAAAACACAGAATGGTAATGAAAGTTGTGGTAAACATGGTTTTGATTAGGCTCATTTTTAAACTTTAGCAGTTTAATCATTTATGCATAGAGTGTATGTTGCATTAAACATGCTTCCTATAATCAGTTTCTATGACAACCAAGAAGCTGGCAGATTATATTGATTCATACAGGATGTTTTTCAAGGTTATGATCAATTTATTAGAGTTAATTATTGTATTAAAATGAGTGTCAATGATAACTATAAAATGAGTGATAGCATTTCCCTATTTAAATTATTCTTATACTTCATAGGATATTTATATGCTGAAAATGCTTATGCTACTAACTGGAGAAGGCAAAATTGAAGAGCAACTCTAAAGTACATATTAAGCTAATGAAATTTGATATATATGATGATTATGGTTTAACTTTAAAGCAACAGATTGGTTTTTATTTGATATTAGGAGGGTAAATAAATATTTATAATTATTATACAATAATTATAATTATTTCAAATCTATATTGAAAAATAATTTCAGAACCTTTCAGACAACATTAAATCCTAAAATAAATAACCCATATGTCTTATCAGGCCACTGTAGCAAATTCCCACAAAAATTATTTCTCCCAATTTTACTGGTTAGAGGCTTGAAGTTAGGGCATCAGCATAGTTGAGTGAAGACTTTCTTCCAGATCTGAAGGAGTGAGCTAACTCTGTGAAATCTAAGAGGACTAATCCCATTCCTTCAGGCTTTACCTCTTTGACCTCAGTGATTCATAAAGGCCCTACCCCCACACTGCATTGTGTACTAAAGTTCAGCATAAGATTTTCAGGGGGACACAGACATTCAGACCACAGCAACATGTTACCATAATCTTTATCATTTCCTCAAAACAAGTATCCTTTCTGTCCTAAACTGCTTTTCATTAAAATAATAATAATAATAATAAAATTGGAAGTTACAAGGAAATGATGGAATAATGTTTCTTTACCCATTGTATGCAAGGGCTTTAAAATATCTAAGTAGTTTCCTTTCTTGAAGCTTACTGATTGGGTTGAGGAACTTATGTTCTTTACTGGTTAGCTAATGCCGTTGCAATAGTCATCTCCTTGGACTTGTTATTAATAGTAAGTTGGCTGAGAGAGTGATTTGACAACTACAATTCATTGCTAAATATATCTTACAATAAATTGTAAGATATTCAGACCACAGCAACATGTTACCATAATCTTTATCATTTCCTCAAAACAAGTATCCTTTCTGTCCTAAACTGCTTTTCATTAAAATAATAATAATAATAATAAAATTGGAAGTTACAAGGAAATGATGGAATAATGTTTCTTTACCCATTGTATGCAAGGGCTTTAAAATATCTAAGT
>SJYW01021788.1:84490-136980 GCA_006410735.1 Raphicerus campestris | reverse complement strand
TGCAAATAGAACTGCCTTATGACCCAGCAATCCCACTGCTGGGCGTACACACTGAGGAAACCCGAATTGAAAGAGACACATGTACCCCAATGTTCATTGCAGCATTGTTTATAATTGCCAGGACATGGAAACAACCTAGATGTCCATCAGCAGATGAATGGATAAGAAAGCTGTGGTACATATACATGATGGAGTATTACTCAGCCCTTAAAAAGAATAAATTTGACTCAGTTCTAATGAGATGGATGAAACTGGAGCCTATTATACAGAGTGAAATAAGCCAGCAAGAAAAACACCAATACAATATACTGACACATATATATGGAATTTAGAAAGATAGTAATGATGACCCTGTATGTGAGACAACAAAAGAGACACAGAGGTATAGAATGGACTTCTGGCCTCTGAGGGAGAGGGAGAGGGTGGGATGATTTGGGAGAATGGCACTGAAACATGGTATACTATCATATAAGAAATGAATCGCCAGTCTATGTTCAATACAGGATACAGGATGCTTGGGGCTGGTGTACAGGATGATCCGGGGAGATGATGTGGGGTGGGAGGTGGGAGGGGGCTTCGGCATTGGAAGATCGTGTACACCTGTGGCTGATTCATGTCAATGTATGGCAAAACCAATACAGTATTGTAAAGTAGAATAAAGTATTTAAAAAAAAGAAATTCCTCACAACCTAGTGAGACTTTCTCGTATATTGACCCCTGAAAAATTCTATAGCTTTGGCTTTTACATTTTTAAACTATCTCTAATTTTGCATATATGATGGGAAAACGGATATCACATGGCAACTATGTGCAAATCATGTAGCAAACTGTCTCTGTATCATTTGTCAAGTGGGAAAATGGATATCATGTAGCAACTACTTGCATATCATGTAGCAAATTAAATCTCTGCATCTTTTGTCAAGGATTGATGGTAGACATATACAGAATGGAAAACTAAGGCCCTGGAAATAGATTAAAAGTTGAGAAGCTGGTTCTTTTGAGAAACTAGACAATTGCACAGGTTCTTTAGAGACCTGCTCTTTGAGAGATGAGAGTGGTACTCAAAACTTGAGAGAAAGGGTTTCATTACCATTTACCCATTTACCAATGTGAAAAAACAAATTTCTAGGCTTACCTCTCCAAAGTATCTTGGTGTGATCAGAACAATTCTGTTCCTACCCTCTGACAGTCAGCAAGATAAGAATAGCTAGAATTGCAGAAAGGTACACAAATCCATATTAACTGTGATATTGCTGTCAAGGCATGAATTAACACCAAGAGCTGTAGGCCATGCACAATATAATATAAGTTTTGGTGTGTTAAATTAGACTTCTATAATAGACCAATAAAAATTATGTTATTACAAGCTACCAGTTATTAAGTCTACCAAGCACTGTGCTAATTATCTGTTATTACTTTAACTCTTTAGGACAAATGTTGCATTCTGGTTTCTCAAGAAGGACATTGAGGCTTAGAGGTATTATTTATTTTAATAGTAATGCAATTGCTTAGTGGCAGGTTTGGGATTCATAGCCACATCTGTCTGACATCCAAGCCATTATGATAAAATGAACTCTACATGATGATTAGAGCTAAATCTCTTTTTCTTTTTTTTCCAGAGAAACATGTCATGGTTTTTACTCTCTTGATGACATATTAAAAAAATAGAAAAAGAAAATAGGAACATGTATCCTGAAGGAATTCTTTGGGGAGAATAAATTATCTTTAATAATTTAATAGTCTATAATATTGATAGGGAAATACTCTTTATTTTGTATAGACTCAAGAATAGAAGTAGGGAAACAAGGCTAATGTACTTTGGCTACAATGAAGTTATTTTTATTATTATTTTTTACTGAGCTGTCTGCTAATAAAACTGGTAAATTCATAAAGTGTGGACTTCTAATGACAACAAAAGAATGCAAGCAAGGTTACTTGGAGTTTCTCTTGCTCATAATAATGAATGGGTTAGTTGAGATGCTTTTGAGTATCCCTATTGTGGATTGATCTGTGTTCCCCAGATACATGGAAGTCCTAACTGCCCTAATCCATGAATGTGGCCTTATTTGTAAACAGGGTCTTTACAGATATAATCAATTTAAGTTGAAGTCATACTTGATTCAGTTCAGTTCAGTCAGTCAGTCGTGTCTGACTCTTTGTGACCCCATGAGGCATGCCAGGCCTCCCTCTCCACCGCCAACTCCCAGAGTCCACCCAAACCCATGTCCATCAAGTTGGTGATGCCATCCAACCATCCCATCCTCTGTCGTCCCCTTCTCCTTCTGCCCTCAATCTTTCCCAGCATCAGGGTCTTTTCAAATGAGTCAGCTCTTCACATCAGGTGGCCAAAATATTGGAGTTTCAGCTTCAACATCAGTCCTTCCAATGAACACCCAGGACTGATCTCCTTTAGGATGGACTGTTTGGATCTCCGTGCAGTCCAAGGGACTCTCAAGAGTCTTCTCCAACACGACAGTTCAAAAGCATAGGTTCTTTGGCGCTCAGCTTTCTTTATAGTCCAACTCTCACATCCATACATGACTACTGGAAAAACCATAGCCTTGACTAGACAGACCTTTGTTGGCAAAGTAATGTCTCTGCTTTTTAATATGCTGTCTAGGCTGGTCACAACTTTCCTTCCAAGGAGTAAGCATGGATCTTTGAATAATGTGGCATTAAATCCAAGATTTGGTGTTCTGGTGAGGAGAAAGAGATTTGGGGACATGCAGATATACAAATGGTTATGGGGCAATGGAGGCAGAAATTGGAGTGTGGCATCTACAAGCTAAGGAATGCCAAAGATTGCTAGCAATTACCAGAAGGAAGAGAGTTTCCCTTGTGACTCAGATGGTAAAGCATCTGCCTTCAAATGTGGGAGACCTGGGTTCAATCCCTGGGTTAGGAAGATCCCCTGGAGGAGGAAATGGCATCCCACTCCAGTACTCTTGCCTAGAAAATTCAATGGACAGAGGAGCCTGGTGGGCTACAGTCCATGGGGTTGCAAAGAGTTGGACACAACTGAGAGACTTCACTTTCACTTTCAGGAAAAGTCAGGGATGATTCCTCCCTAGAACCTTTGGAGGCCACTAAGCCTTTCCAACTCCTTGATTTTGGACTTGTTTCCAGAACTGCAAAATAATAAATTTCTCTTGCTTTGCAACCTAGTAAGTGTAACTTTTTGATGGCAGCACTAGGAGACAAATATAGTTAGGCCTGGTCAAACCTGAAAATCTCTAATCTGCTCAAAGAGATTACTAGCATCACAGACAAGAGTCCTGAAAAGATTTCCTGGAGACAGTGGTCACAGATTGGTTTGTGAGTGAGGGGAAATAGCAATTAAGGAGAGGGAAACCAGGTGAGCCCACACTCAGAGGCTAAATTAGGCATGTATTTACATACAGGAATTAAGAACTAGCTGACCAGACTAAGAACTGAGCTAACAAGTTTAGGATAATGTGAAATAAGTCTGGGATGATAAAGTGTGGAAGACCATAGATGGTATACAGTCCACTACATGGGACTCAGTCTTTGATGGGATAATAAGACAGAATGAAAAATTAAAGCCAAGAGTATATACAGAGAGAGGGTCTTCCCAGTTGGCTCATAGGTAAAGAATCCTCCTAACAACGGAGGAGATAAGTGTTTGATCCCTAGATGGAAAGATCCCCTGGAGGAGGAAATGACAACTCACTCCAGTGCTCTTGCCTGGGAAATCTCATGGACAGAGGAGCCTGGTGAGCTACAGTCCATGGGTTGCAAGAGTTGGCTAGGACTTAGCGACTAAGCAGCAACAACATGTACAGAGAAAAAGTATAGGAATAGTCTGGAATCACCTGGAAGTTTGGCTAAACAACAGTAATGTAAGGTTTACTCTATAAAACATGAACTTCTGAAATTGATGGTTAGTATTTAAGGAATGATAAATGTGGGCAATAGTCAAGAGGGTGAAAATGACAGAATAATTGATAAAAAGAGAGAGACAGAAAGTGACAAGGAGACAAAGACAGGTCACTTAGAATGCCCAAGCGTAGGGGCAGGGAGGAGGGAAAAGGAAGCCAAAAAATGGTAAGTGTGTGTTTTGAATATCTGGGACAAAGGAAAAATACTGAAATGTGTGTTTTTATCTGTTGTCTCTATAAAGGATTAGAAAGTAAATAGTATAGGTTTTTTTTTCAGGCCATGGTTTCTTTCACAATGATTTCATTCTGCTGTTACATATAATAGCAAAGATATATAATTTTCCAGCTTTTTTTTTCCCTTCAAGACCAACGGATAATTTGTCATTTGTTAACACAAATGGATTTTAGAGTTCCCCATTTGATATCTATGTGAGCTTCCCACGTGGCTCAGTGGTAAAGAATCCATCCAACAATGCAGGAGACTTAGGAGACATCGGTTCTATCCCTGGGTTGGGAAGATCCCCTGGAGGAGGAAATGGCAACCTACTCAGTATTCTTGCCTGGAGAATCCCATGGACCAAGGAGCATGCTACAGTCCATAGAGTTGCAAATAGTCAGACACAACTGTGCGTGTGTGCACGTACACATGCACACACGTGTGTGCACAGATACACATCTGATATCTAGGCACCTTGAAGTAGACAGTATTGATTGTTAGAAACTAAAATGTTTGTTTGCCATGATTACATTTTTTTCAAATATTCTTTATCCTAAAATAAAACTTAATTTCATTTCACTGTGTTTTATATTCTTTAGGCAGGTGATATAATAATATCTTGAGGAATATCCAGGTATTAATGCAGTTAGAGGAAGAGTGTTTCTTCAAATGGAAACCTAATAGTTTTCATAATAGAAAATATAAATCTGTACATGTCAGAGAGGCACATCTATTTTCTCCTTTCAGTAATAGGTTTACATTTTTAACATGTGTTTCATGAACCAATGTCATCTTTTTGCAGGTGATTGCTTATAAGCAAGTAGTTTTGATTTTATCTCGATCGTTTCTGATGCAGGGCATTGTGAAGACCTCAATTAGGATTGGAAATGTGCTGTTTTATTTTCTCATTTCCTACAAAGATTTAAACCTGAATTCATAACTGCCTGCCAGGTCCTTAATGTAAGAGCATCTTTGTTCATGTAATGTTTTTGTCAAGAATNTCTGATGCAGGGCATTGTGAAGACCTCAATTAGGATTGGAAATGTGCTGTTTTATTTTCTCATTTCCTACAAAGATTTAAACCTGAATTCATAACTGCCTGCCAGGTCCTTAATGTAAGAGCATCTTTGTTCATGTAATGTTTTTGTCAAGAATAAGGTGTCACACCTATCATGGCATGTAATTGCTATAATATGTGTATGGCATTCAGTTCATACTCTTTTTATTTATATAGGGCTGTTAGAAAATTATTTCCCCTTTTTAATAAATGCCTTTATTCCTCAATGCAATTTAAACAAATATTTCATTGACGTTTTGCATTTCTTTTTGTAGCACTACAAAAAGGGTCATATTCCTTGATACGATAATTGAAAATAAAGTGAATATTAACAATCTAGTAATTGGAAAGTATTTTTATAGAACACAGGCCATAAATTATTCACCATTTGAAGTGCAGTGTGTTTATATTTAATTTTATAAAGCATTCTTCCGAGTTAGTGACAAGACATTCAGTGGTGCTTGAGAAAAGGAACCATCTAGATCTCTTATATCATTTGATATATGTTTGACAAAACATTTGGAAACTTCATTAATTTATGTCAGATTTGTAGAGAGGCTTTAACTGGATTATTGTACACTTGAACTTGAATTCAACTGCATCAGGTTGAGTCTTTCTCTTGGAAAGAAATTGCAATGTTAATAAAGCTGGGAGGGGAGTGATCCCTCTTCATTCTCTGCTTTGCATGTGAGCATTAAAAACATGAAAAAGGTTTTGAGATTTGAGTGATGAATATTAATTATTTGGGATACTGTAACATTAGGAAATAATTAGGTAAAACCATCATTATAGGGTTAGAAATTATTTTCCTCAAGTTGAAAAATGGTATATTTCAAATACTGTGCACATTTAATTGAGAATAGTAGAAATTTTGACTTAGTATCCTTCTCTGGGGCTTCCTTGGTGGCTCAGATGGTAAAGTGTCTGCCTGCAATGAGGGAGACCCAGGTTTGTTTCCTGGTCGGGAATATCCCCTGGAGAAGGAAATGGCAATCCACTCCAGCACTCTTGCCTGCAAAATCCCATGGACGGAGGAGCCTGATAGGCTATACAGTCCATGGGGTCGCAAAGAGTCAGACACGACTGAGCGACTTCACTATCCTCTGAGGATCTCATAGTTCTTTATAAGTACTATCATTTTCATACTCATTTTACTTCTATGAAGAGGAAGTTTCTGGGTTGAAGTTGGATTGAAGTTTTTTCAATCATAAGACAAACAATAGATTGTTTTATAAAATCTGATACAGTGATTGCTATACAAGTGTATTATTTCTTTGACTTATATAATTTTCTTGTAAATTCCATGTGTCATGTATGCAAATGAAGGTGTGATGCGTTCTATTGAAATAAAAAGAGAACCTGGATTTTCTAGATAAGTTTTTCTATGGTAGGTCTGAAATATAGAACTTTAATTTCCAAAATCAGTAGCTACTCCAAAAGGCATGATTATTTATAGAAAGTGATGAAATCAAAATGATATTTTAACCTGTAGATTCCCATGAGAGAAATATAGGCCAGTGATCCAGGGCATTTATGTTTCCCTAATTCAACTATGCAGTAATCAAATATGTATGGAGTATTTATTATGTGCTGTAAAGTGTTCTGTAGATAAAACAAATGAATAAAAACATACCCATGATTCCAAGGAGTATGTGGTCTAGTTGGGATGATATATGCAGAATTGGGTAATTACAAAATAATGTAGAACATGCAGTAAGAGAAAGGTTCAGGGGACATCAGCTCTTGGAAATATGGTTCAGAAAACAGACCTTGTCCTAGGGAATATTTTCATGTCACCATTTTATTCATTAATTTTTTAATGAGACAAACAGGCTACCCTGTTTCCTATAGTACAATGCTCCAAATGCCATATTTCCCATCATTGCTCCCAAGTTTTGCTCTCAGCTCTGAGGCTCTGGTCATCTGACATTTACTAGTAGAGATTAAAACAACAACAACAACAAAATGTGAACATAAGGAATCTTTATCTGGAGGGCTGCTGTCTTAGCCTGGGCAGCTATAACAAAATGCTATACACTTGGCAGCTTAAAAAGAGACTTTTATTTCTCACAGTTTTGGAGGCTTGGAAGCCGTGATCAGTGTGATGATGGCATCAGTGTTGGTGAGCACCCTCTTCCTGTTCTTCCATTAAGTCCTCATATGGCCTTTCCTTGGTGCTTGAATGTGTGTGCAAACACACACACACACAAACACACACACAGAGTTCATAACTTTAAAATCCATTCTATTAATATGTTTCCTCACAGACATTCTCATGGTTCCTCTCTAGTAAGTCCATCATTAAAACACTAGTAATTAAGGAAGTAAGTGATAAGCAATAAAAATCACATTAATAATTTTAAACACCTTGGAAAGCCACCCATAATCAATTATATTTTAGTAGAAAAAGAATGAGCAATCACCTCTAAATAATGTTGTTGTATTAAATTTATCTAATAGTGGCACTCTACCTTAATCAATTCTAAATTGGATCATTAGTTAATGAAAATAGGCAGTAATTAAATACTCCTGATTTCACTTGTATCATATCAAATTTCCTGATGAAATTCAGTATGAGGACTGGACTTAGTTAAACTCTTGTTTTCAAATTTCACTGCAGTGGAGAGCTCATTGTAAAAGGAAAGGTTTTACAAGCTGTTGCCACTATAGTTCAGGAGCTGCAATGCTGTTTTATGATTACAGATCAGACAACCAGGAAAATCAGAATAAATCTAAATGGTACCACTTCATTTTATGATCTGTGATGGATGTAAATTGAGTCTTGTATTACTTATTCAGGAAACACATAAGTCTAAAACATTAGATCTACAGATATCTTTAGAATCTCTAAATGGAATGCCTACATTTTACAAGTATTAGGACCCTAAATACACTAGCTAAGAGACTTAGCTGTTGAACTGAGGCAAAAATCATATTTCCTGACTCTCAACTTGTGCTTTTAGCAGTGTATCACATTCATCATCTTTTTACATTAATGCATTTATCTGGCTTAGAAGTTACCCATTCTGTTTTCAGCATAGCCAAGCATGCTCCTCCTTTGATGTTGGGCTTTAACACTGGCTGATATAGGGCCATAATTGCTTTTCTCTCTATAGAATACTGTGAAAGATGGTAATGTCTACAAAACCTAGATGTGGTCTTCATTCTATCTTGACCCACTCATCTTTTTTCATGCTAACATCTGTAAGGTTTGGAACTCCCTGGAATAAGATACTTTCCACACATGCCTTGGTAAATCATCAGGCTTCTCAGTTTTCAGACTCTAAAACTTGAGGGCGAGATCATTCAATATGGAGAGAAAATAAATACCAAGAGAAGGGAAAGCAGAAGTTGCCATTGGAAGAAAAAAAGATAATTGACAACTGTTGAAAATGCCTTGGGTAGTAATAGTAGTGGTAGTGTTAGTCACTGCCTTGCGTCTGACTCTTTGCGACCCCCATGGACTGTAGCCCACCAGGCTCCTCTGTCTATGAATTTCTCCAAGTGAGAATACTGGAGTGGGTGGCCATGCCTTCCTCCAGGGGATCTTCCCTACCCAGGGATTGAACCTGGGTCTCCTGAACAGCAGACAGATTTTTTTTACTGAGTGAGCTACAGGGAATAGACTTTATAATATTAAAAAAAAAAATCATTATGATTGCATGTTAAATATCACCTGGTCTTGCATGTGTTCAATTGTATAGTTTTTACAATTTCTTTACAGTTTTCCTTTATATGAAATATAGTAGTGTTTGAATATGACAGGAAATACACTTAATTTATATTCTCAGCACTGCAAAATATACTAGGTTTAGACAGATCTGATTAATTTCAATGGAATGATAAAGAAGACATCTGTGAGGGACAGTCATTCTGACAAAGAGTGAAAGGGTTAAACGACCCCTTAATTTCTCTATTTTGGAAAACTCCCAAGGCTTTCACTAAGAGACTGTTTATGTTTTCTGCCAGGTGGATGCAAATTCACTCTACAAAAAGGAATTAATTTACTAAGGTATCATGCATCTTTTCTATTCTGGTAATTGAATATTCATCACAAAACAAGTGCTGCTAATTAGCAGATTATTCCATTTACTGGCAAATAATGAACTTGTTATTTATATAAAAAAGGCAACAATTGAAAAAAATTCAAAGTTTTATTTAGTTACAACTGGTCAAATACCTTTAAAATTTTTCCAAACATAAAATGCATTTCACTGTAATGAATCATTATTTGGTAACTACACATAGGATTTAAGTTTTAATCACTTCAAGAAATGGAGGTTTTAGGTTAACATTTAGTTGTTGTAACAAAATTTCTAATCTTAGCAAGGCTGTGCTTTTGCCTAAAGTTAGTAGTTTCGTGAAATTAATGATAATTGTGGGCACTTCCTCAGTTTTTAAACTTAAGGTGGATGACTCATTTGGGGAGCTGCTTTAACAGAAGTTTGTTCTAGGAATTTTAATTATATATTTTGATAGTTAACAAGGAGGCTACCTAACTATCCTTTCTAAAGAATAATTGGTAAAGTAACTTAATCATTAACTATATTTCTTATTTGCTATAATTCTTTTATTACAATAAGTCCTTTTATCACTTTTGTATACTATGTTAGGTATTAATTCTGTTAAAAATAGTGAAATGATTGACACTGGAGAGGCCGTGTCTGATTACCTTTTGTATAAAGGCAAACTTGCACCATACACACCATCGCCTTCACCGCTCCCCCATCATATTGTAGTATTATTTTTTGAAATTCTGGATACTGAATGGTGAGTGAATCAGCTTTTTTACTCAGTCAGGTCCAGGCTCTGCCTCTCAGGCAAGAATTTAGAGAGCATGAAGGATTCTGTGGGGAAACTGGCTAAACAGAAATAATATAAAATGAGATATTAAGGCTAAATTAAAACAACAGAGAACAGCAGGGCGCAGAGGAAACCGAAACAATGCTAAAATAGGGATATAATGGATCACAGTAAGACAAGTGGAACATGCACATGCTTTGGCTTGTAGGTGAGGAATGTGTAGGAGAGAATCTGGTTCTGAGAATGTTAAAATCTAAGTGTCGACTGTTGGATAGGAAATAAAAGATGTTTAAATTTTAAAAATCAAGATGAAAAATTTTAAGTATATTCTTCAGAAAAACTGGATACAAGTATAAGATTCCTTCCTCCCCCATAAAAAACATCAATTAGAATAACTGAGAGTAGTTGCCTCCAAAGGATGAGCCAGGAACTATAGTTTTTCAGCATTATCTATTTTATACAGGTAATAGTGATGATAGAAAAAAGTGCTTATAATGTAATTAAGTGGTTTATAAAATATGTAATGGAGGATAAGAATAAATTAGTCAATCAGAGTTTTAGAGATAAACATTAATTAATATAGATATTTTCTGATGGCTTCAAGGTTGTACGTGGAGAAATAAGTGTGTAGGAAAAGTATATCACAATTCCTTTCCCCTCTAAGGAAGGCAGGAAAGGAGTGAGAAAGACATTCCAACTAAATTGTCAAGTGTCCCAGGATATACTGAGTGGCACTGAGAATGGTAACTCTTGGGATTGGAGAGCTAAAATAGAGAGAATCAAATGTTAGGGAGGATAACCTTTTTATGTGGAAGAAGACGTGTCCTTCAAGATTTGCTTTTTGAGATATTTATAGAGATGATTCAGTGAGAGTCCTATGACTGCTAACATTCAGTTCAAAACAGGTCAAGGATTCTGGTCCTGTGAATCTACCAAAGAAAGTGTAAGTAGTCTGAATCTAAGCTAAAATAAACTGCTCATGTGTGAAGTCCAGAGACTAGTAGCACTCACAAATCTAAATCTATCACCAACAAGGGGAATGGCCTCACTGGCACAAGGTTATGGGAATAAAAATCCATTTCTTAAGTCTAGGAAAGCTGGCTTGTCAAAAGACATTGGTATCTTGTGCAAAAAAGGGATGGCTGGCCTCTTTGTAGGAGCCGTTATCATATCTGTAAGAAACTGTAAGTTTGCTTCTTACTTACAAGTACTTATAGTTCTCATTTAGTCTTTTATTTTTAATTACAGGAAATTGGTCTAAAAAGTTTAGAGATAGAAAAGAGTAGAGATACCATGACACTTCTGCTTTTTACTTCAAAACATGAGGTGTTTGTTTGAAGTAGATGTAGTCTTTCCATTTAAAATAATTTTTTTTCTGTGTTTTTCTTAATAAAAGGTCTTATTTTTAAAAATCAGGTATGAATTTTGAATTTGATTACTTTCTATACCTATCATATAATTTTGCATGTTTTCTACTTTGCCAATAGTTTGTTTTTGTCCTGTTAGTTTGAAAAGACTATTAATAGACTTATTTCAATGAGCCTAATATTTTTGGAGTAATTAAGTACTAATCATGGTGTATTATTCTATAAATGCACCTTAATATTAATTTTGCTATTTTATGTTTAGGATCTATGGTTTATATTAATATGAAAAATATATTTGCAGTTATTTTCTCTTAGTATACACTAGTTTGTGGGTTTTTAAAATCAAGGCTATCTTATTATTCTGGTTTTACAAAAAGAAAATGGTTCTCTATGCTTTGTAAAAGTTTAGTTCACAAAAGAATTACAAATGGCTTCAAAGTTGAAACAGCCTGTGACAGTGTGATTCTGAGACCTTTTGGACATACTTTTTTTGAAAGTGTCAGCAGTTTCTTCCATAATGTTGTTCAGTTTATAATAACTAAATTTTATGTAAATATGCTATTATATACACTCTTAAAAATCAGCTATTTTATCTAGATTTTGATGTATTGGTATAAGATTAATGTTTTCAAAAATTTATTCAGTACTTTGTATTCTCATTTCTAAGTTTATTTATTTGTACACTAATTTTAGTTGATTAGAATAACTAGAAAATGTAGTTTTGTTGATTGTTATACTTCAGCTGGATATTTGAATTTGGGGGCCTTATTTATTCTAGAAAGAAAGACGTTTTAACAATATGAAGGAAGTGTGACAAATTGTCTTTTTTTTTTTCCTGTACACATTGGAGGGAATGATAAAGGAATAGTGAATAAATGTGTGCTACCCCTGGTGGCTCAGAGGTTAAAGGGTCTGCCTCCAATGCGGGAGACCCAGGTTTGATCCCTGGGTCGGGAAGATCCCCTGGAGAAAGAAATGGCAATCCATCAAACAGTGAATTTCACCTTTTTCTCAAGTGCTCATGGAATCTTCTCCAGGATAGATCACATCCTGGGCCAAAAATCTAACCTTGATAAATTCAAAAATATTGAAATCATTCCAAGCATTTTTTCTGGCCATAATGCATTAAGATTAGATCTCAATTACAGGAGAAAAATTATTTAAAATTCCAACATATGGAGGCTGAAAAACATGCTGCTGAAGAACCAACAAATCACAGAAGAANCATCATATTTTATGCATCCTATATATATTTTAAAAATATAAATTTATTTATTTTAATTGGAGGTCAATTACTTTACAATATTGTATAGGTTTTGCCATATATAAACATGAATCTGCCACAGGTATACACGTGTTCCCCATCCTGAACTCCCCTTCTACCTCCCTCCCCATACCATCACTCTGGGTTGTCCCAGTGCAACAGCCGCGAGCATCCAGTATCATGCCTTGAACCTGGACTGGCGATTCGTTTCATATATATTATACATGTTTCAAAATGTGGCTTCTGGATATATACTGTCTGGCTTCAAAACCAGCCCTCTCTCCAACAAATGCTAAAGGATATTCTTTGGACAGGAAACACAAAAAGGGAATATAAACCCAAACCCAAAATAATAAAGTAAATGTCAACAGGATCATACTTATCAAAAATTACCTTAAACGTAAATGGGTTGAATGCCCCAACCAAAAGGCAAAGACTGGCTGAATGGATACAAAAACAAGACCCCTATATATGCTGCCTATAAGAGACCCACCTCAAAATGACGGACACATACAGACTGAAAGTGAAGGGCTGGAAAAAGATATTCCACGCAAATAGAGTCTGCGTGGAATGATAAAGGAATAGTGAATAAATGTGTGCTACCCCTGGTGGCTCAGAGGTTAAAGGGTCTGCCTCCAATGCGGGAGACCCAGGTTTGATCCCTGGGTCGGGAAGATCCCCTGGAGAAAGAAATGGCAATCCATCAAACAGTGAATTTCACCTTTTTCTCAAGTGCTCATGGAATCTTCTCCAGGATAGATCACATCCTGGGCCAAAAATCTAACCTTGATAAATTCAAAAATATTGAAATCATTCCAAGCATTTTTTCTGGCCATAATGCATTAAGATTAGATCTCAATTACAGGAGAAAAATTATTTAAAATTCCAACATATGGAGGCTGAAAAACATGCTGCTGAAGAACCAACAAATCACAGAAGAAATCAAAAAGGAANTTTAATGTCCAATAATGAGTTATGAGATGTCAATGGGTTTGGAGGAACTTTGGGCAGCCTCTATATTGGAGCTCTGGGCTGTGTTCCTGTGTTGCTGGAAAATTTGCATGGTATGTCTTGCTCTGGAACTTGTTGGCCTTGGGTGGTGCTTGGTTTCAGTGTAGGCATGGAGGCGTTTGATGAGCTCCTGTCAATTAATGTTCCCTGGAGTCAGGAGTTCTCTGGTGTTCTCACGGTTTGGACTTAAGCCTCCTGTTTCTGGTTTGCAGTCTTATTTTTACAGTAGTCTCAAGACTTCTCCTTCTATACAGCACCATTTACAAAACATTTAGGTTAAAGATGAAAAGTTTCTCCACAGTGAGGGACACCCAGAGAGGTTCACAGAATTACATGGAGAAGAGAAGAAGGAGGAGGGAGTTAGAGGTAACCCGAATGAGATGAGGTGGAATCAATAGAGTAGAGAGCAAGCTAAGCAGCCTTATGTGCACTCCACAACTGGACCGCTCAGAGATCTTCGTGAAGTTAAATAGAGAAGAGAAGATGGAGGAAGGAGACAGAGGTGGCCAGGAGGATAAAAGAGGGGGAATCAAAAGGAGAGAGACAGATCCAGCCAGTAATCATTTCCCTAAGTGTTCTCCACTGTCTGGAAAACACAGAGATTCACAGAGTTAGGTAGAGAAGAAAGGTGGTAGGGAGGAGAAAAAGGCGACTTGGTGGAAAAAAAGAAGAGTCCACGGGGGAAAGAGCCATCAAGCCAGTAATCTCGCTCCCAAGTAAAAATGGGTACTGAACATTGGGTTCTTAAAGATGCAAAATTGATAAAAAATACTAAAAATCAAAGATTAAAAATCTAGAGTAGAGTTTGGAATTTTAAAAATACAATATTAAAGAAAAGAAGAAAAAACAAAAGAAAAAAAGCCAAGTCACAAAAATTATTATATATATATATATATATATATGAAGTTTGCTTTTAGAAAAAAATGGTCTTTTTTTTTGCAAAGTAATAGTAGGTTATAAAAGTGAAAATTAAAGAAGTAATAGAGGACTTAAAAAAATAAAAAGAATGATTGTAAAAATAATAAAAATATATCTAAGACTTTCTCTGGTGTTGTTGTGGGTATTGTGCAGTCAGTTCATTTTCGGATATTTCCTTGGTCTGGCTTATATTTCTCAAGATCTATAGGCCCCTTCCTATGTAGTCGATACTAATGACAAGGTTTTAATCTATTGCTCCTGTCACTTTGAAGGTGGTTCCCTCTGTTTTAGCTTCTTCTGTTTGCTGGTCTTTTCAGTGTTGATTTCCACCCTTACAAAAAAGGGGGTGGTGGTGGACACCTTTTTTAGGCTCACTTGTTCAGTCGCACTATGGGGAGGGAGGGAAGCTGCAAACAAATAACACTGGCGTGTGCTCACAGTGCCTCAGTCACACTGGGCCTGCCCCTGCTCACAGCGCATGCGCCCTCCCTGCCCACATTGTTTAGGCTCTAGGTTGCTCTGCTGGGAACCATCTGAGGCCAGCCCTGGGCTGCATGCACCTCCCAGGTCTAAGCTGCTGAAGTTCAGGTGCTCTTATAGTCGTTAGTGGTGCAGACTCCGTTGGGCCTGAGTTTTCTGCCCCTCCCAGGTCTGAGGAGCTCAGGTGATGAAGTGTTTAGCGAGCACAGTTGCTGTGACTTATCACCTCCCCAGTCCCTGCTGCTCAGCTTTCTGGGTGTACAACCGGTGCACCTTCTCAGGTGGATGTTGACTGCCCAGAACCCCAAGAAGTCTTAGCAAAGAAGCCTGCTTGCAGTTTGGTAGGTAATGTCTGGGGCTGCGATTGCCCCTTTCCGGCTGTGGCTGCCTGTCACTGGAGGGGGATAGTATGCAGCCGGCTAGTTATGTTCAGTCTTTTGTTCTGTGCGTGGGCCTGGCGATGTCTTATGGCTTTTCCTGTGGTAGCTATCCCACAGTATGCTTTGCTAGCCCAAGTTAGTTCGCTCAGATTGCCCTCCGGGCATTCAGGCTGGAATCTTACTCTAAGCAATGGAGCCCACGCCTCCCTGCCCAGCCCCAGCTTACTAGTGGTGGGTGCAGGCATCTGCCCTGCTTTTCCACTCGGGGAGTTGTAATCCGTTGGGCTTGTAATCTGTGGGTTTTAATTATTTATTTATTTTCCCTCCATGTTATGTTGCACTTTGTGCTTCCAAGGCTCGCCACAGACTCAGCAGTGAGAGTGTTTCCTGGTGTTTGGGAACTTCTCTCTTTTTAAGTCTCCCTTCCTTGGATGGAGCTCTGTCCCTACCTCTTTTGTCTCTTTTTTTTGTCCTTTATATTTTTTCCTACCTCTTTTCGAAGACAATAGGCTGCTTTTCTGGGTGTCTGATGTCCTCTGCCAGAATTCAGAAGTTGTTTTGTGGAATTTACTCAGTGTTTAAATGTTCTTTTGATGAATTTGTGGGGGAAGAAGTGGTCTCCCCATCCTATTCCTCCACCATCTTAGGACCGCCTCTCCCGGCATTCTTGATTCCAGGTTGGGCTTCTTCCAGCCCAGTGTTTCTCATGATATACTCTACATATAAGTTAAATAAGCAGGGTGACAATATACAGCCTTGACGTACTCCTTTTCCTATTTGGAACTAGTCTATTGTTCCATGTCGAGTCCTAACTGTTGCTTCCTGACCTGCATACAGATTTCTCAAGATGTAGGTCAGGTGGTCTGGTATTCCCACTTCTTGCATAATTTCCCACAGTTTATTGTGATCCACACAGTCAAAGGCTTTGACATAGTCAATAAGGCAGAGATAGATGTTTTTCTGGAACTCTCTTGCTTTGTCCATGATCCAGTGGATGTTGGCAATTTGATCTCTGGTTCCTCTGCCTTTTCTAAATCCAGCTTGAACAACTGGAAGTTCTCGGTTCACATACTGTTGAAGCCTGGCTTGAAGAATTTTGAGCATTACTTTGCTAGTGTGTAAGATAAGTGTAATTGTGCAGTAGTTTGAGCATACTTTGACATTGCCTTTCTTTGGGATTGGAATGAAAACTGACCTTTTTCAGTTCTGTGGCCACTGCTGAGTTTTCCAAATCTGCTGGCATATTGAGTGCAGCACTTTCACAGCATCATCTTTCAGGATTTGAAACAGCTCAACTGGAATTCCATCACCTCCACTAGCTTTGTTTGTAGTGATGCTTTCTAAGGGCCACTTGACTCCACAAATAAGTACTAAGAATAAACTTTACAAGATGATAAATATCATGTACAAATGACAAACCTCAGTTCAGTTCAGTCACTCAGTCATGTGCAGCTTTTTGTGACCCCATGAACTACAGCATGCCTGGCTTCCCTGTCCATGTCCAACTCCCAAAGCTTGCTCAGACTCATGTCCGTTGAGTTGTTGATGCCATCCAACCAGCTTATCTTCTGTCATTCCCTTCTCCTTGTGCTTTTAATCTTTCCTAGCATCAGGGTCTTTTCCAATGAGTCAGTTCTTTGCAGCCCACCCCCTCCTCAACCCCATGAACAGTATGAAACGGCAAAAAGACAAACTTAGACCGTGTATTAAAAAGTAGAGACATTACTTTGTCTACAAGGGTTTGTTTAGTCAACGGTATGGTTTTTCCAGTAGTCATGTATAGATATAAGATCTGGACAGTTAAAAAGCCTGAGGTTCAAAAATTGATGCCTCTGAACTCTGGTGTGGGAGAAGACTCTTGAGAGTCCCTGGACTGCAGAGATCAAACCAGTCAATCTTAAAGGAAATTAGTCCTGAATATTCATTCGAAGGATTGATGCTGAAGCTGAAGCTGTACTACTTTGGCCACCTGATGTGAAGAGCCAACTCATTGGAAAAGACCCTGATGCTGGGAAGATTGAGGGAAAGAGGAGAAGAGGATGACTGAAGATGCAATGTTTGACTGGCATCACTGACTCAATGGACATGTGTTTGACCAAACTCAGGGAAATGGTGCAGGATCAGGAAGCTTTGTGTGCTGCAGTCCACAGGGTGGCAAAAGCTGGACATGACTGAGCAACAACAGCCACATTATATATGGAGTCTTCCCGGGTGATACTGGTGATAAAGTACCTGCCTGTCAATGCAGGAGAAAAGGGATTGTTCCCTGGGTTGTAAAAATCCACTGAAGGAGGTTATTGCAACCCATTCCAGTATTCTGGCCTAGAAAATCCTGTGGACAGAGGAACCTGACAGGGTTTTGTCCATAGGGTTGCAAAGAGTTGGACATGACTGAAAAACTTAGCATCCTTGCACACACATTATATATGGAAGTTGTTAAGAGAGTAAATCCTAAGTGTATTTATCATAAGAAAGAACATTTTTCCTGTTAATTTTTACCATATGAGATGGTGGATGTTTCATCTAATTTATTGTGATAATCATTTTTTGATGTGTCTAAATCCAACATTATAATACATTGAAAATAGAAGTGAAGTCACTCAGTCATGTGCGACTCTTTGTGACCCCATGGACTGTAGCCTACCAGGCTCCTCTGTCCATGGGATTTTCCAGGCAAGAGTACTGGAGTGAGGTGCCATCGCCTTCTCCAGAACTTCCTAACCCAGGGATTAAGCCTGGGTCTCCTACATTGTAGGCAGATGCTTTACCGTCTGAGTCACCAAAGAAGTTTATAATACAGTGCTACATGTCAATTCTGCCTTCCCAGGTTGCACTAGTGGTAAAGAACCTATCTCCCACTGCAGGAGATGTAAGAGATGTGGGTTTGATCCCTGAGGCAGGAGGAGGGAAAAGGGAGGAGGGATCCCTGCTGGAGGAGGCTATGACAACCCACTCCACTATTCTTGCCTGGAGAATCCAATGGACAGAACAGCCTGGTGGGCCATGGTCCACAGGGCCACAAAGAATTGGACATGATGGAAATTACTTAGCACACACATGTCAATTCTGTATCCGTATACTGGAAGAGAAAAAAGAAAAAAAGTATATACCTGAAAACAATCAAACTAAACTGCTGGTAACTGCCTGCCAAAACAGCACTTACCATTCTTTGTAGAAATGCATTTCAAAAAACACACTCAATAATGCAATTCTCACAAAGTTCAGCAGCCAATTAAAACTCCTAAACACACCAAGGAGCAGGAAACTGACTCAATAACCAGACATTTTTTAAAAAATCAATAGAAATAGACCCAAAATGTCAAAGATGATGGAAGTAGCATGAATTTTAGAAGAGCTATTTGGATTTTGCACAAATATTTAAATGAAAACGAACTTTAAAAAGAGAGAAACGAAATATCTAAGACAGAACTAGCTGAATTCTTCCTCACTATTATTCAGTTTAGTTCAGTTTAGTTCCTCAGTCGTGTCCGACTCTTTGCAACCCCATGGACTGCAGTACACTAGGCTACCCTGTCCATCACCAACTCCTGGCATTTACTCAAACACATGTCCATTAAGTTGGTGATGCCATCCAACCGTCTTATCCTCTGTCGTCCCTGTCTTCTCCTGCCTTCAATCTTTCCTAGCATCAAGGACTTTTCAAATGAGTCAGTTCTTCACATCACGGGGCCAACGTATTGGAATTTCTGCTCCAGCATAAGTCCTTTGAATGAATATTCAGGACTGATTTCCTTTAGAATGGATTGGTTGGATCGCCTTGCAGTCCAAGGGACTCTCAACAGTCTTCTTCAACACCATAGTTCAAAAGCATTGATTCTTCGACTCTCAGCTTTCTGTACAGTCCAACGTTCACATCCATACATGACTACTGGAACAACCATAGCTTTGAGTAGATGGACCTTTGTTGGCAAAGTAATGTCTCTGCTTTTGAATATACTGTTTAGGTTGGTCATAACTTTTCTTCCGAGGAGCAAGTGTCTTTTAATTTCATGGCTGCAGCCACCATCTGCAGTGATTTTGTAGACCCCAAAATAATGTCTATCACTGTTTCCACTGTTTCCCCATCTATTTCCCATGGAGTGATGGGACCAGATACCATGATCTTAGTTTTCTTAATGTTGAGGTGTTTTTTTTCTTCTTTTTTTAAAAGTTTTTATTTTGTTTTGGGGTATACCCAATTTTGGAGAAGGCCATGGCAACCCACTCCAGTATTCTTGCCTGGAAAATCCCATGGATGGAGGAGCCTGGTGGGTTGCAGTCCACGGGGTCACTAAGAGTTGGACACGACTGAGCGACTTCACTTTCACTTTTTACTTTCATGCCTTGGAGAAGGAAATGGCAGCCCACTCCACTGTTTTTGCCTGGAGAATCCCAAGACAGGGGAGCCTGATGGGCTGCCGTCTATGGGGTCGCACAGAGTTGGACACGACTGAAGTGACTTAGCAGCAGCAGCAGCATACCCAGTTTACAGCATTGTGCTAGTTTAGGTGGACAGCAGATGGACTCAGCCATACACATACATGTCTCTATTCACCCTCAGACTCCCCTCCCATCAGGCTGCCATGTAATACTGAGCAGAGTTCTCTCTGCTGTGCAGAAGTTCCTTCTTGCTGCTAAGTAACTTCAATTGTGTCTGACTGTGTGACGCCATAGACGGCAGTCCACCAGGCTCCCCTGTCCCTGGGATTCTTTAGGCAAGAACACTGGAGTGGGTTGCTATTTCCTTCTCCAATGCATGAAAGTGAAAAGTGAAAGTGAAGTCGCTCAGTCATATCTGATTCTTTGCGACTCCATGGAATGAAGCTCACCAGGCTCCTCCATCCATGGGATTTTCCAGGGAAGAGTACTGGAATGGGGTGCCATAGCTTTCTCCATGAATGTTGAGTTTTAAGCCAACTTTTTCACTCTCCTCTTTACTTTCATCACGAGGCTCTTTAGTTCTTCCTGCTTTCTGCCATAAGAGTGGTGTCATCTGCATCAGTTCAGTTCAGTTGCTGAGTTGTGTCCGACTCTTTGCGACCCCATGAATTACAGCACGCCAGGCCTCCCTGTCTATCAATAACTCCCGGAGTTCACCCAAACCCACATCCATCAAATCGGTGATGCTATCCAGCCATCTCATCCTCTTTTGTCCCCTTTATCTCCTGCCCCTAGTCCCTCCCAGCATCAGAGTCTTTTCCAATGAGTCAACTCTTCCCATGAGGTGGTCAAAGTACTGGAATTTCACCTTTAGCATCATTCCTTCAAAGAAATCCCAGGGCTGATCTCCTTTAGAATGGACTGGTTGGATCTCCTTGCAGTCCAATGACTCTCAAGAGTCTTCTCCAACACCACAGTTCAAAAGCATCAATTCTTCAGCACTCAGCTTTCTTCACAGTCCAACTCTCACATCCATACATGACCACTGGAAAAACCATAGCTTTGACTAGATGGACCTTTGTTGGCAAAGTACTGTCTCTGCTTTTGAATATACTATCTAGGTTGGTCATAAGTCTCCTTCCAAGGAGTAAGTGTCTTTTAATTTCATGGCTGCAGTCACCATCTGCAGTGATTTAGGAGCCCCCCAAAATAAAGCCTGACATTGTTCCATGATTCCCCATCTATTTGCCATGAAGTGATAGGGCCAGATGCCATGATCTTAGTTTTCTGAATGTTGAGCTTGAAGCCAACTTTTTCACTCTCCTCTTTCACTTTCATCAAGAGGCTCTTTAGTTCCTCTTCACTTTTTGCCATAAAGGTGGTGTCATCTGCATATCTGAGGTTATTGATATTTCTCCCAGTAATCTTGATTCTAGCTTGTGCTTCTTCCAGCTCAGCGTTTCTCATGATGTACTCTGCATATAATTTAAATAAGCAGAGTGACAATATACAGCTTTGATGTACTCCTTTTCCTATTTGGAATCAGTCTGTTGTTCCATGTCCAGTTCTAACTGTTGCTTCCTTACCTGCATATAAGTTTCTCGGCCTGAGGTTATTGATATTTCTCCTGGCAATCTTGATTCCAGCTTGTGCTTCATCCAGTCCAGTGTTTCTCATGATGTAGTCTGCATATAAGTTAAATAAGCACGGTGACAGTATACAGGCTTGATGTAGTCTTTCCCCTATTTGGAACCAGTCTGTTGTTCCATGTCCAGTTCTAACTGTTGCTTTCTGGCCTGCATACAGATTTGTCAAGAGGCAGGTCAGGTGGTTTGATATTCCCATCTGTTTAAGAATTTTCCAGAGTTTATTGTGGTCCATGCAGTCAAAGTCTTTGACATAGTCAATAAAGCAGAAGTAGATATTNTCCCTCCCAGCATCAGAGTCTTTTCCAATGAGTCAACTCTTCCCATGAGGTGGTCAAAGTACTGGAATTTCACCTTTAAGCATCATTCCTTCAAAGAAATCCCAGGGCTGATCTCCTTTAGAATGGACTGGTTGGATCTCCTTGCAGTCCAATGACTCTCAAGAGTCTTCTCCAACACCACAGTTCAAAAGCATCAATTCTTCAGCACTCGGCTTTCTTCACAGTCCAACTCTCACATCCATACATGACCACTGGAAAAACCATAGCTTTGACTAGATGGACCTTTGTTGGCAAAGTACTGTCTCTGCTTTTGAATATACTATCTAGGTTGGTCATAAGTCTCCTTCCAAGGAGTAAGTGTCTTTTAATTTCATGGCTGCAGTCACCATCTGCAGTGATTTAGGAGCCCCCCAAAATAAAGCCTGACATTGTTCCATGATTCCCCATCTATTTGCCATGAAGTGATAGGGCCAGATGCCATGATCTTAGTTTTCTGAATGTTGAGCTTGAAGCCAACTTTTTCACTCTCCTCTTTCACTTTCATCAAGAGGCTCTTTAGTTCCTCTTCACTTTTTGCCATAAAGGTGGTGTCATCTGCATATCTGAGGTTATTGATATTTCTCCCAGTAATCTTGATTCTAGCTTGTGCTTCTTCCAGCTCAGCGTTTCTCATGATGTACTCTGCATATAATTTAAATAAGCAGAGTGACAATATACAGCTTTGATGTACTCCTTTTCCTATTTGGAATCAGTCTGTTGTTCCATGTCCAGTTCTAACTGTTGCTTCCTTACCTGCATATAAGTTTCTCGGCCTGAGGTTATTGATATTTCTCCTGGCAATCTTGATTCCAGCTTGTGCTTCATCCAGTCCAGTGTTTCTCATGATGTAGTCTGCATATAAGTTAAATAAGCACGGTGACAGTATACAGGCTTGATGTAGTCTTTCCCCTATTTGGAACCAGTCTGTTGTTCCATGTCCAGTTCTAACTGTTGCTTTCTGGCCTGCATACAGATTTGTCAAGAGGCAGGTCAGGTGGTTTGATATTCCCATCTGTTTAAGAATTTTCCAGAGTTTATTGTGGTCCATGCAGTCAAAGTCTTTGACATAGTCAATAAAGCAGAAGTAGATATTTTTCTAGAACTCTCTTTCTTTTTGAATGATCCAACAGATGTTGGCAATTTTATCTGTGATTCCTCTGCCTTTTCTAAATCCAGAGTGAGCATCTGGAAGTTCCTGGTTCACGTATTGCTGAAGCCTGATTTGGAGAATTTTGAGCATTGCTTTTCTAGTGTTTGAGATGAGTTTGAACAATCTTTGGCATTGCCTTTCTTTGGGATTGGAATGAATACTTTTCTAGTCCTGTGGGCACTGCTGAGTTTTCCAAATTAGCTTGGATACTGAGTGCAGCGCTTTCACAGCATCATTTTTTAGAATTTGAAATAGGTCAACTGGAATTCCATCACCTCCAATAGCTTTGTTCGTAGTGATGCTTTCTAAGGCCCACTTGATTTCTCACTTGAGGAAGTCTGGCTCTAGGTTGGTGATCACACCATCGTGATTTTCTGGATCATGAAGATCTTTTTTCTGCATATTTACTATTATTTTGTACATTCACTATTATTAGGAAAAGACAAAGATTTTTCACTCTTACTATTTGCATTTAATATTGAACTGGATATTTTTCTAATTATTAAATCAAGAAAAAGAAATCTGGGCATACAACTTATAAAGAGAGTTAAACTGCCTTTATTTACTGAAGTCATCATTGTATATTTAGAAATTCTAAGGAATCGAACAAATCTGCTAGAACTACTAACTGACTTTATAAAACCATGAAACAGTTGATTGAAAAATCCCTTGCTTGTATAAGTGAGAAATAGGCATAATTTTCATCTGTATTATTTTTTGTAGTCTCTTTTATTACAGTCACCTGAATGCCTCTTTCTCTGTGTTCCTGCATTTCAAAATACTATGTGTTCATGATTAATAATTCCTAAATAATTAAAAATTATAAATAATTTCAACTGTCAAAAAAAGATGAACAAGAAAATTAAGATGTGTATAAGAGACAGGNTAGTCTCTTTTATTACAGTCACCTGAATGCCTCTTTCTCTGTGTTCCTGCATTTCAAAATACTATGTGTTCATGATTAATAATTCCTAAATAATTAAAAATTATAAATAATTTCAACTGTCAAAAAAAGATGAACAAGAAAATTATCAAAAGCCTCATAAATGAATAATTTTGTATCTGTTAAATATAATGTTTAATAATTTTACAACAGAAACTATAAAACACTATTGAGAGTAATTAAAGAAGGCCTATATAAGTGGATGTTTTTGCAGTGCTTCTGTGTTGGATGAAAATATTTTTTAAAAGGGAAATTTGATTCAAATTGATCTATTGATCAACACAATCCAAATCAATATCTCATTGAATTTTTTCTTTGTAGAAATTGATAAGCTGATTCTAAAATAAATGTAGCAACAAAAATAATTAAACTCCATTTTTGCCATATATTATTTTTTAAAAACACAAGAGTTATATGACATAAATTAGCTGGTTTCAAAATTTCCTATACTGTTGATAATTGAGGCACATTTGTGCCAATTTTTGACAAGGATGGCAAGGCAATTATATAAAACATAGTATTTTCAACAACTGGTACAGATGCAACTGGGTCTCTCTCTATATAATTTAAAAAGTGAATCTTGACTCTTATTTCACATGGTACATAATAATCTAACTCAATATAGATCACAGACCTGATTAAAAAAGCAATAGTTATAAAATCTGTGAAACAGTCAACCACAAAATGTATGTAGTAGAAAACGATTGACTATGATTTTCAGGTGAGAGAAAGAAATCATAATGCAGAAAAGAAAAAATTGGTGAACTAGACTTCATCCAAATCAAAAACTTCTCTTCATTGAAAGTCACTGTAAGAAAATGAAAATTCAGGCCATAAATTAGGAGAAAATATTGTAATAAATAAATTAGAAAATACCATATATCCTGAAAATATTTTTATAACTCAAGTATTTATATCTCTTAAGATTCACCCATAAAAGAAAAACAGTATAAATAAAACAACACTATAAATGGGTAAAAAATTGAAGAGATACTTTTTAAGAATATATACGAATGTTCACTGTGCACATGAAAAAATGCTCTTGAGCCCTATTCATGAGGGAAGTACAAATTAAAGCCATAATGAAATAAGATTACACACCTAATAAAATGGCAAAAAAAGTAAAAACTCATCACATTCAAGTATTAGCAAAGATTTGAAACAATTGAAATATTCATAAATTGCTGATAGTGACAAAACCCTTTTGGAATGCAACCTTTACATTCTTTACCAAAAGGTAGCTGATCATGAATGAATCGGAAATGCTAGATCTCCCTTGGTTTAATGGGGGGGAAGGAGAAGGTGGGACAAATTGAGAGAGTAACATTGCCATATACATACCACCATGTGTAAAATAGATAGCTAGTTGGAAGCTGTTGTATAACATAGGGAACTCAGCTTGGTGCTCTGTGACAACTGACAACTTAGAGTACTGGGATGGAGTTGTTGGGAGCAGAGGTTCTAGAATGCGGGAATATACATATATGTATAGCTGACTCACTTTGTTATACAGCAGAAACTAACACAACATTGTAAAACAATTATACTCCATTAAAAAAAAAGAACTACAGAGATTCAGAGGCTTGGAGGCATTGAAATATTAGAATGGATCTGTCATTTAAGACCTACTCACCCATACTGGGAGGATCCAGAGGGCATACTTTTCACCGATACTTGAGAAATAGATTTGTGAGGAAGCCCCACTGTCTTCAAAGAGCTTCATAATTACTCTTTTCTGAAGGCCAGACCTTACAATGGGAACCATAGCCACTCAATTGGAAAACTTAAATCATTTCTATTTTAAATTTACTAAAGTGTATCTCAGTTAAAATATGTCTCAGAATGTGATGTCTTGGTAGATGCTCCATGTAAGTTTGAGAAAAATATTTATTCTGCTATTGTTGCATAAGGTAGTGTTCAGTTCAGTTCAGTCACTCAGTCATGTCCAACTCTTTCTCAGTCATGTCCTGGAGTTTGCGCATACTCATGTCCATCAAGTTGGTGATGCCATCCAACCATCTCATCTTCAGTCATCTTCATCTCCTCCCATCTTCAATCTTTCCCAGCATCAGGGTCTTTTCCAATGAGTCAGTTCTTCCCATCAGGTGGCCAAAGTATTGGGGTTTCAGCGTCAATATCAGTCCTTCCAATGAATATTCAGGACTGGTTTCCTTTAAGATCAACTGGTTTGATATCCTTGCAGTCCAAGGGACTCTCAAGTGTCTTCTCCAGGGCCACAGTTCAGAAGCATCAGTTCTTTGGCACTCAGCTTTTTTTAATAGTCCAACTCTCACATCCATACATGAGTACTGGAAAAACCATAGCTTTGACTAGATGGATCTTTTTGGAAAAGTAATAATTTCTCTGCTTTTTAATATGCTGTCTAGGTTGGTCATAGCTTTTCTGCCCACTAGTTCTGTCCATTTCTGACAAAGTGGTAACAAGATTCACCCCTTTCTCCTTGGGATGAATTCTATCAGTTTCTGCCTCACAGAATTTGACATTCTGTTCTTGATTGTGGAAGTATTAAGGATTGTTATGTCTTCTTGGAGAATGGATTCCTTTATCATTATGTATGTATGTACCCTTTTTTATCCTCATGAGTTTCCTTGCTACTCCTGCTTGTTTTTTGTGGCTGAGGGGATAGTGTTAATGGACTTCCCTTGTGGCTCAGATGGTAAAGAATCTGCCTACAATGCAGGAGGCACGAGTTTGATCCCTAGATCAGGAGGATACCCTGGAGAAGGGAATGGCTGCCCACTCCAGTACTCTTGCCTGGAGAATTCCATGGATGAGAAGCCTTGTGGGCTACAGTCCATGGGGTTGCAAAGAGTCGAACATGACTGAGTGACTAACATTCTAGTTTTAGAATTATACATTTTTCTCTATCCATTTGCTTCTTATCTGTATGTGTCTTTATATTTAAAAGACAACATATATATTTGGTTTTGTAGACAACATGTATATTTAAGTTGTGTTTTTAAATCCATTCTTATAATTTCCTTCAACTGGTGTATATAATCCATTTGATGTTCTAAGTATTTATTGGTATAGTTGGATTAATAGCCTCCGTATTTGTTACTGTTTTCTATTTGTTGTATGTATTTTTTCCACATTTTTGTCTTCACTTGTTTTTTTACCACTCATGGTTCCATTTCCCTCCTTTCTTAACATATTTACATTGTTATATTTTGTATTTTTTTACCTTTTTAAGTGGTTGTCCTAGAGTTTTTAATGTATATTTAAAGCTAATACAAGTTCACAAAGTTATTTTAAATTACTTTTCTGATTGTTTCTGCTGTGTGTATCATATCAGAGTTTGGTCCTGGTGAATAGTTTATGGCTTCAACGTGTGCTTTTCCTAATAGATTTTATGCCTTATAATTTTTAATGAAAGCTAGAAGTATTATGTAAGAAAGTAGATGATCATTTTTTTTTTCCAATGCTCAGAGGCGAATGTTTCATTTCTTTCATCAGGCCTTTGGTAGATGGGCTTAAATGAGATATGCTGTTGCTATGAATATCCTCAGTGCATTATATGATTCAAACCCCTTTCCCGATACCTTATGATTAAGGAGGACCTGGTTTTCCAGAGGTCAGTTTCTTAATGTCTGCTTCCTACCTGGGTTAAATCTTTCCTTTGTGCTTGTCTCTAGAGATAATATGTCTTTCATCTCTCCTAACTGTACTGTTATTATTTTTATCCAGTTCATGCTTGCTTGATCATAGAGGCTGGGGAAGAGCTTGCACTTCTAATTAAACATCAGGCTTAGTCAGGTGCTATGTCTCTGGGTCAGGGCACACTCAACACATGTCCCTCCTCCTGCTACAGTGCTCGGTAGAGTGAATATTCCTGCTCAGCCCCTGGTTAGTGATTTTTTTTTTTTTTTTTGTACTTTCCTTTTCTGACTCCAGCAGATGAAGGTACATAGAAAGACAGCTTTGTTTTGGTATTGTTACTGACTGCTGTTCTGTTTTGCGCTCCCAATTAGTACCACAGGAAAGTTCTCCATGATTCTCATTCTTTACATTCAATGCTTATTAATTCAGAAGATTCAGCTATAGCTTTCTATTGGCTTATATGAAACTCAGTGATGGGTGCCTCATTGAAGCAAGTATTCGAGATCCGTTTCTCCCTTAGGCAGCTCTCTTTCTCAAATTTATGATTATCTGATTGTCCTGAGACCTCAGTTCACTGTTGAGTTTGAAAATTATCATTAATTTTCTTCTTCTTGTAAGAGTGAGAGTCACTCTGTTTACAATTCTTTGCATTTATGAGCTTCTTCTTCCTCTTCTTCTTTTTTTTTTTTTTACTGTATTCATGGGTGATATTTTAAAAACATTTCAGTGTGAGGCTATGTTGATACATTAATAGCATTAATATTATTTAGAGCACAATAAACAAAAAAGAAGTAAAAAAGGAGAGAAAATTGGGGTCCTTTATACCGTGTGGGAAGAGAAATGAAGATTAAAATATAACTTATAATATTGTCTATAATTTTGAATGAATATATTTTCCACCAATGAGTACAAAACACTTTATTCCAATCACTGTTATTCTGAATTATAACTATTATACTGTGGCTATTTAATGATAACCTTGTATTGCCAGTAAATGTTAACTGAAGTTGTTCCCTTTGAAATTGAAAAAGGAACTGAATGAGTCATGAGAGATAAATTTCTCATCCACATAGTTCATTAAGCATCATTCTTCTCTCTTAGGATCTTGTATTTTAGAAACATAGATCCTGGTCACCTTGAGAGATGATGTTGGTTGCTTTCATTATTGTCCTAGGGCATTTTCTGTTTTTATAGTTTGACCCGACAGTCCTCTGACTTTAAACTGGGACACCAGCCCTCTGACTGGCTTGCTCAGCATCCAAATTTTCCTTTCCTGTGTATCAAAGGACAAAGGTAATATTAACTGTCTAGCACTTACACATCGGAATTGCATGAAGTAATAAAATACAGGGATCATGATCACCTTTCAATTCTGGTCCAGTTTAATTTTCAGCAGTGGGAAACCGCTAACAAATCAGAATATGATATACTACATCTCCACCTTCTTGTGTAAAGTTTCCTTCCTTTTTTTTTTTTTTTTAATATGGAATCAGATGCATCCAGAGTTTGTTCACATCCAAGGAGTAAAATCTCATGGATGTAAGAAGAAGTGTAAGAAGTCATGTTGCAGATTTTCAGCCTCCAGAGTGGCAATTAAAGGGTCTGAGTGATGCATTGGAGGGCAACTCATATCCTGCATTTGTTTCTCTGTTTCTCTCTGAAATTATGACTTAAATTTCATTGGGCTAAAGATTAGTATCTCTATAATGTACCTGATAAAAGCTAATTTATTTTAGGTCAAACGAATCTAGTGAGTATATTGAATAAATGGTTACTGGTCAAGGCTTTGCCTGTAATATCATTTCCTCCTGGCATATGTGTGTGTGTATGACACATAGAAATAAGACCATGGAACAAAAAGGCCAGGCAAAGTGAACATAAAAAATATGGTGAAGCTGTATTAATATCACGTAAATTTTGTCAGAATATTATAGAAGATAAATGTGAATATTTCATATGATATATTAAATTCAGACAACTTATTAAGAAAACATAACACATATGATGTTATCACCTCTTTACAGATTTGAAACACATGAGTTAAACATTTTTGAAAAAAGGGAAAAAAAGAAAAAAAAGAAATATGGAATCATATCTGAATATTTTAGTATCTGATATTTTATGAAACAAATAGACACAAACTCAGTAATAATGTAGATCAGTTGAACAACATTATCCACCAACTTGATCTAATGATATGTATAGAGTGCTGTGTCCAAATTCAAAATACATATTCTTCCTAATTACACTTGGGAATATTTACCAAAATCATCAAAAGACTTGACTATGAGAAAAAGCTTAATCTATACCAAAGAACTGAAAACATAAAATATATTCTATAGTGATTTTGGAATTGAGTTAGAAGTCACTTGCAATAAAGTAGTGATAAAATAAATAAATATGTAAAAAATTTAAAACATACTTGTAACAAGCCATGACCAAAAAACCATGAAGGGCTCCAGAAAATATTTTGAACTAAATGATAAGGTAAACAGAACTCTTTGTGTGTGTGTGTGTGTGTGTGTGTGTGTGTGTAGAAGTTAAGCAATGATTAATGAAAATTTACAGTATTAATAATTAACTTCTCATAGTGCCATATATTGGAAAAGAAATAATTACCTAACTTTACAAAATAAGAAGCTAGGCACATAAAAGCAACTTAGATCTAAAGAGAGGTCATTATAAAAATAGAGGTAAAAATCAGTGACATAAATATGAAGAAGGAATTTTTTAAAATCAAGATAAACACTGTTATTGTTAAGATTAATAAAATTAGTAAGCCTATGGTAAGACAAGATAAGTTGATGGCAAGAGTAAAGTAATGCAAATATCATTATCACAATCCCTAAACATTAAAAAGAAGGTAAAGGAATGTTATAAGCATTAGGCCTATTACTAGTACAAATGCAACATATCATAAAGCTCAGACTCAGTTGAATGAAAGAAACCAGAAACAAGAAACATTGCCATGCAATTGCATTTATATGAATGCTAATAAGGGAAAGCTAATCTATGGTGATATNAAAGGAATGTTATAAGCATTAGGCCTATTACTAGTACAAATGCAACATATCATAAAGCTCAGACTCAGTTGAATGAAAGAAACCAGAAACAAGAAACATTGCCATGCAATTGCATTTATATGAATGCTAATAAGGGAAAGCTAATCTATGGTGATATTAATCAGAAAATATCACCTTTGAGTCTCACCTTTGAGCAAAGAATTTACTGGAAATTGCCACAAAATAATTTTCTGGGATGATGGCAGTGTGCTTGATTATCTTTTGGGTAGAAGATATATGTTTATCCAGGTATTAAAAGAGTGGCTACAACCCTAAGATCTTTATATTTTATTTTACCTAAGTTTTAATACCTTGAATTAAAAAAAGATGGTTTGGTCAATTTCACATCATTTTTTATTATTATATGTCATGATTTATTAGCCTCATTAATTTTCTCTTACTTTATTTTCCATTAATATTTCTTAGTGAGTTTGTTATTGTGTGTGTTGTGTGACTTCGTTTTCAATAGAGTTAATGTTGAGGTAAAATCCCTGGTGGCTCAGGGAGACCTGGGTTTGATTGCCGGGTTGGGAAGATCTCCTGGAGAAAGGAATGGCAACCCACTGCAGAATTTTTGCCTGGAGAATTCCATGGGCAGAGGAGCCTGGTGTGCTACAGACCATGGACTCCCAAAGAGGTGGACATGACCGAGCAACTAACACTTTCACTTTCAATGTTGAGGCAAGAATATTTATAATACAAGAAGTCCCCAACTGTGGTTGATTCTTGCTTATAGTCTGAATTTGTGCATCCTCCCCAAATTCATATGTTGAAATCCTGACCTTCAAACGTGATGGTATTAGGAGGTTGGGCCTTTAGGCAGCGTTTGAATCATGAGGGAGAATCCTCATCAGTGAGATTTGTGCCTTTATTAAAGAGACACCAGAGAGATTACAGGCCCCTTCTGTAATGTGAGGACTCAGTGAGAAGTCTACAGTCTGCAGCGTGGAAGAGGGCTTTCACCAGGACTCTAGCATGCTGGCATCCTGCTCTCAGACCTACCACCTTGAACTCAGACTTCTAGCCCCGAGACAGTGAACAATAAATTTCTGTTGTTTGAAGCCACACAGTCTGTGGTATGTCATTACAGCAGCCCAAATGGATCGGAAAACTCCCTTTGCTTTCTGCAGTTTGCCTTAACATGGTATTTGTTAGACAATTGATATGAATTACCTAGATGAAGATTGATGTATATTAAGAAAAGTATTACTGTAAGGTATCTAAGTATAAGGACTCATGCTTCCTTGAGTTTGTTTCTATTTCTTAAATTAACCTTCACTGCTACAATAATATTAGGCTATTGTTTTTGTTTAGCTGGTAAGTTGTGTCTGACTCTTTTTGGGGCCCCATGGACTGTAACCTGTCAGGCTCCTCTATCCATGGGGTTTCCCAGGCAAGAATACTGGAGTGGGTTGCCATTTCATTCTCCAGGGGATCTTTCTGACCCTGGAATCAAACCCACATTTCCTGCATTGGCAGGCAGATTCTTTACCCCTGAGACAGCAGGGAAGCCCAATGGTATTAGGTGGTTTNCAGGCTCCTCTATCCATGGGGTTTCCCAGGCAAGAATACTGGAGTGGGTTGCCATTTCATTCTCCAGGGGATCTTTCTGACCCTGGAATCAAACCCACATTTCCTGCATTGGCAGGCAGATTCTTTACCCCTGAGACAGCAGGGAAGCCCAACGGTATTAGGTGGTTTCTATTAAATAAATTAGATTTAATTAATTGCATATGCACATAGACATCTAAGGCTCCAATTGGTTCATGACTTTTTATTCAATAACTACAGAGAAAAAGGAGATGAAACATCTAAGCTCTGTTTTTAACGGTTGCAAAGGTCCTGTTTTCTTATATGAATGATAATGATCCCGCTGAACTGAATAACTATTGTTCTCATTCTCCTCACAGCTGGCAGATGATATAGTAGAGACAGTCCTAATTACCTGATAGTCTATGAATAAACAAGGGAAAGATCAGTAGTTTTGTGATTTAATCACTGAATAAAATTAGTGTGGGACTCATTAATTTCCTTTTATATAGAAACCACCATAAAAAGGCTCTTTTAACTGATTTCAGCATTATTACTACTATTTAGAAATTTTAAGTAATATTATCTCATACAATTTTCCTCCAATAGCAATACTTTCTCTGCTGGAGATGTTATTGAGAAGCTATTTAAATTACTGAGGCATTAAAAAAAAAAAACACCTAACAATTAAAGTATAATGTGCAACTTTTAAGTATACATTTGATGAGTTTTGACAAATTTATACACACATATAAGCATCATACAATCAAGAAATAGCACATTTCTATTACCCCCGTGCTCATCTCAGTCAATTCCACCTTCACCCCTACTCCCATCCCAGGCAACCACTGGTTCAGTTGCTCAGTCACGTCCGACTCTTTGCAACGCCATGGACTGCAGCACCCTAGCCCTCCCTGTCCATCACCAACTCCCTGAGTTTCCCCTTGAGTCAGTGATGCCACCCAACCATCTCATCCTCTGTCCTCCCCTTCTCCTCCCGTCTTCAATTTTTCCCAGCATCAGGGTCTTTTCAAGTGAGTCAGACAACCACTAACGTGCCTTTTATTCCTATAGATTCTGTCTCTATAGATTATATTCATGTTTTTAATCCTATTTCCCCTCATCTAGTAAGAGTCTCTTCCAGTGATTAAGAAATAAAACAATTATATCAGAGATCCAAATAAACTAAATACCTTTTTCTTTTTATTAGAAATTACTGAATACTTACACTTTTCTGCCATTCTCTTAGCAGCTTCTTGCAGTTTTATTTTAATACTATGAATGAATTAATAAACACTCAATTACAAATCAGTTTCACTGTATAGCCCACACAGTAGTCATTTGACACTGGGTATTGTGTGTAAGATGGTAGGTGTTTCAAGAGGGCATCAGAGGGCAGACACACTGAAACCATACTCACAGAAAACTAGTCAGTCTAANAGGTTCAAGAGGGAGGGGACATATGTATACCTATGGCTGATTCATGTTGAGGTTTGACAGAAAACAATAAAATTCTGTAGAGCAATTATCCTTCAATTAAAAAAATTAAAAAGGGTCTTCTGCGCTCTTCTCACCCTCTTCCCTTTGAGAGAGTCAGCACCAGCCTGGCCTTCCAGGAGACCCCCAGCAGACTGGGAGGGGCCAGCTATTATCTGATGTGCACTTGGCCTTAAGTTATAGGTTTTTAACAATACAGGTGTGTTATATTCTACTCTCTGAGTGTATCCGTTTTAATGCTTAAGTGACCTCCTCAGTCAGTCTCTCCCATCAGGAATCTTCCATAAATGTATTATCCTTCTCCATCAGAGGGGAGACAGAATGAAAACCACAATCTCAGAAAACTAATCAAACTGATCACATGGACCACAGCCTTATCTAACTCANGTTTGGAAAGGGGCAGACATATTTGAATATATTCAAGAGAGAATAAACAGTAATTGGAAATTAAATATGTGCTTTGAGAGAGAAAGCAGTATTTCTGGATTTGATGAGTGAAAGATTAAATTATTTATTGAGATATAGGAAGACTAAAAATATGTCTACTTTAAGATGCCTATATTTCTTAGAATATTTATAATGAATGAAAAGAGCATTTATATATTCTTTACATAAATACACTAATTGTTAACAATTTGTCATTCCCCTTCTCTCTTTCTACACACTCAGATACATTCACACTCATGTTTAAAAGTAATTTATAAATATCATGACACTTTAGCCCTAAATATGTCAGCATACATCCCCTAAAAATACATTTTACTACTGAACCATAGTTATCACATTATTCAAGAAATGTAACATTGGCACTTTATTGTTATCCAATATGCTATGGGTGCGTGCATGCTAAGTCGCTTCAGTTTTGTCCGACTCTGTGTGACCTTGTGAACTGCAGTGTACCACGCTCCTCTGTCCAGGAGACTCTCCAGGAAAGAATACTGGAGTGGGTTGCCATGCCTTCCTCCAGAGGATTTTCCCAACCCAGGAATCTAACCTGAGTCTCTTGTGTCTTCTGCATAGCAGTCAGATTCTTTACCGCTGAGCCTCTGGGGAAGCCCCTCATATGCTGTAGTCCATATCAAAATTCCCAATTGTTCCAAACATGTCTTTTAAACATAGTCACTTAATTTCTTCTCTACACACAAACAAGCACATCTTATCTATAGCAAATATATATAGTAAAGTGTTTACTTCTGTATAGTAACACGTACTTTTCAAATTCTTATGAGTTCAAGATTTTCTTCCAAAAACAGATTTACTTCACATTTAGAGGGTGAAAATGAGGGTAACAGTATAATCTGGAGATGATAAAACAGAATGAAAGCTACCCTAAGAATCCTCATAAAATGTTAGAAATATTATAGTCTATATAAAATGTTTCACAATTTTTATTTGACTTAGACAATTTTTCCACATATAAGCAACATGTCTTCATATCTGACATGGCTATAACTCTTTTCATGATTTTCTGCCTCCAGAAAAATTCTTTCAACTTTACAAAGAATTATGATTCAAAGCCTAGAGTTTCTCAACCTTAGTTTTGCTTTTGTTTTATTTAAGCATAAAAACAGTGTAGTATTTCATGGAATTATCACTTACTCTATCACACATGTACACACATTAGAACATAGGAATTGGAAGGAAATTCTCTAAGTCAAAACACAAATCAATTACATGAAATAAAAGGGGCACAAATTGGAAAAGAAGAAGCAAAACTCACTGTTTGAAGATGACATGATAGTATACATAGGACATCCTAAAGGTGCCATCAGAAAACTACTAGAGCTCATCAGTGAACTTAGTAAAGTTTCAGGATACAAAATTAATACACAGAATCCCTTGCATTCTTACATACTAACAATGAAAAGTCAGGAAGAAAAATTAAGGAAACAATCTCATTTACCATTGCAACAAAAAGAATAAAATACCTAGGAATAAACTTACCTTAAGAGGTAAAAGATCTGTACACAGAAAACTGTAAGCTATATGACACTGATTAAAGAAATGAAAGACTACACAAACAGATGGAGAGACACACCATCTCCTTGGATTGGAAAAATCAATATTGTGAAAATGACTAAACTACCCGAAGCAATCTACAGATTCAGTGCAATTGCTATCAAGTTCCCAATGGTGTTTTTCACAGACTTAGAACAAAAGTATTTGCATTTGTGTGGAAACACAAAACATCCTAAGTAGCCAAAGCAATCTTGAGAAAGAAAAATGAGCTAGAGGAATCAGGCTCCCTGACTTCAGACTGTACTTCAAAGCAATAGTAAATAAGACAATATGATACTGGTACAAAAACAGAAATACAGATCAATAGAACAAGATAGAAAGCCATAGATAAACCCATGCACCAATGGTCACCTAATCTATGACAAAAGAGGCCAGAATATACAATGGAGAAAAGACAGTCTCTTCACTATGTGGTGCTGGGACAACTGGATATCTACATGTAAAAGAAGGAAATTAGAATACTCCCTAACATCGTATATAAAAATAAACTCAAAATGAATTAAAGACCAAATATAAGCCCAGACACTGTAAAACTCTCAGAGGAAAACATAGGCAGAACAATCTTTAACATAAATCTCAGCAAGATCTTTTTGACCCATCTCCTAGAATAATGAAAATAAAAACAAAAATAAATAAATGGGACCTGATTAAACTTAAGAGCTTTTCGCACAGTAGAGGAAACTGTAAAGAATATGAAAAGACAACCCACAGAATGGGAGAAATAGTTGCAAATAAATACACTGACAAGGGAGCAATCCCCAAAATATACAAGCAGTTCATGCAGCTCTATGCCAAAACAAACAAATAAGTAATCCAATCAAAAAATGGGTGCAAGAAGATCTAAATAGATACTTCTCCAAAGAAGACATACAGATGACCAACAGACACCTGAAAAGATGTTCAACATCACTAATTATCAGAGAAGTGCACAAAACTATGGTGAGGTATCACCTCACACCAGTCAGAATGGAAATCATCACAAAATCTACAAACAAGAAATGTTGGAGAGGGTGTGGAGAAAAGGGAACCATCTTACACTATTGCTGCTGCTAAGTCGCTTCAGTCGTGTCCAACTCTGTGCGACCCTATGGACTGCAGCTTACTAGGCTCTTCCATCTGTGGGATTTTTCCAGGCAAGAGTACTGGAGTGGGGTGCCATCATCTTCTCCACCTTACACTATTGGGGGGCAATATTAACTGGTACAGCCACTGTGGAAAATAGTATACAGGTTGCTTAAAAACTAAACATAGAACTACCACAGACCTAGCAATCCTACTACTGGACATATGGCCCTAGAAAACCATAGCTTGAAAAGACAAATATACCCTGATGTTCACTACAGCACTATTTAAAATAGCCAAGACATGGAAGCAACCTAAATGTCCATCAACAGAGGAATGGATAAAGAAGATGTGGTACAGAAATACAGTGGAATATCACTCAGCCATAAGAAGGAATGAAATTGTGCCATCTACATAGATGTGGATGGATGTAAGGACTGTCATACAGAGTGAAGTAAGTCAGAAAGAGAAAAACAAATATTATACCTTAACACATATGTGTGGAATCTAGAAAAATGGTATAGATGATCTTATTTGCAAAGCAGAAATAGAGACATAGATGTAGAGAATAAATGTATGGATACTAAGGGAAAAGGGGATCCGTAGGGTGAATTGGGAGGTTGGGATTGACATATATACACTATTGATGTTGCTGTTCAGTCTCCCAGTCATGTCCAACTCCTTGCAACCCTATAGATTGCAGCACATCAGGCCTGTCTGTCGCCAACATATCTCAGAGTTAGCCCAAGTTCATGTCTCTACATTGGTGATTGATATTATGTTTAAAATAGATAACTAATGAGAACATATTGTATAGCACAGGGAACTATATGATCTGTGGTAACCTAAATTCAAAGGGAATCAGAAAAAAGGGGATATATGTAAACATAAAGTTGATTCACTTTGCTTTGTTAGTGTAGCAGAAACTAACACAACATTGAAAGCAACTATACTCCAATAAAACTAATGAAAAATTCATAGAGGTTAAAATAAGTGAACTAGGTTTATTACTATCTGTGAATCTAGATAACACTGTTTGATAAGTGATGCATTGAATAAAATTAGTCACATATGTATCTTTAAAACTATACAATGTGACATACATTTATGCAATAAATGGATAAGGAAGATATATGTTAATCTTAAAGTTCTGCTTACCTCTATATAACATAGTCCTGGGTGGTTTATGAGTGTAACAATGCTTAAAAAAAAAGAAAAAAGAAAAAGAAAAGCTTAAACAGATCTGTCAATTTGTTAACATTCGCTTCTACATATAGCATATGAGTGTGTGCTACATCATTCTAATTTTGGAAAACTTTATACTACAAATTTCAAGCATGTGAATTCTTAAGAGTACTCAAGTACATAAGGCAAAAACAAATTATAGTCATCATCATCATCTCCATTATACAGTTAAAGGGATAGAACAGTGCAAAACAGTTAAATAATTTCATGTATGGTCACATAGTAAGCACAGAACATCCCTTTTAAGCAACATAGCTGGGACTCCAATACAAAATGATGGATTTTAAATTTCAAGATATTTTCACTATACTTCATATTCACTTACTCTGTTGCAATTTTTTTCTATTTTAACTAATAAGGAATATTTTAGTATTAAGGGTATAATAGCAATACTATCTAATAATAAGGACAACTTTCAAATGATTCGTTATAGGTTAAGAACTGTACTCTATGCTTTATTTCTTTTTCTCCTTTAATTCTTTCACTTAATCTTCACAACAATCCTATAAAATAGGTATTATTGTTATTATCTCTCACTTTATAAGTGAGGAAACATTACCTGATCTCTTACATACTGGAATTAAATCCATATAGGAATTAACTTTTTATATCTAAGCTTTCACTATGCTTTGGACCATTGCTTTATTAACTCATCATCATTTATTACTAAAGAGATAAAGCATTAAGTGATTTAATAAAATATAATTATAAACTTCACAGTTAATTCTAGTGAAATTTAAAAAAAAATACAGAACTTTATCAGTCAATCTTAAAGGAAATCAGTCCTGAATATTCATTGAAAGGACTGATGCTGAAGCTGAAACTCCAATATTTTGGCCACCTGATATAAAGAACTGACTCATTGGAAAAGACACTGATGCTGGGAAAGTTTGAAGGCAGGAGGAGAAGGGGACGACAGAGGATGAGGTCNCAGTCAATCTTAAAGGAAATCAGTCCTGAATATTCACTGAAAGGACTGATGCTGAAGCTGAAACTCCAATATTTTGGCCACCTGATATAAAGAACTGACTCATTGGAAAAGACCCTGATGCTGGGAAAGTTTGAAGGCAGGAGGAGAAGAGGACGACAGAGGATGAGGTCGTTGGATGGCATCACCAACTCTATGGACATGAGTTTGAGTAGGCTCTAGGAGTTGGTGATGGACAGGGAAGCCTGGTATGCTGCAGTCCATGGGGTCACAAAGAGTAGGACACAACTGAGCAACTGAAATGAACTGATGAACTAAAAGCCCAAATTAGTATTTAGTTTCCATTAAGATGGAAATATGGACAGTAACAAGGACTCTTTATGTCATTTGTATGTATGTATTTTTGTAACAATGCAGATAATAGATAGATATATAAATATATAGAGAAATCTGTCCTGGATGAATTATAAATATACAATAAACAATGAAGTTACAAAATAAAAACTTTGCAGGTATCACATTAATTAATCTAAGCAAAACAAAGAACAATGAAGCTAAAATTAGTCTGTGAAAATTTGATGAGTAACAATATTTCACAAGGTTTCAAAGTTTCTTTCAAAAAAATTTGTTGATAGCAGATTGAAAAATAATAGGTTTCTTTACAATGGATAAAAATAGTAGATCTTAAAGTTGTCTTAAGTCATGAATAATTGCATATTACTGTTTGTGGGTTACCCATCAATTAAGTTGATTAAAAAATATGAGAAAAATATATAAAGCATCTGGAANTGTTCACTTTCATGCATTGGAGAAGGAAATGGCAACCCACTCCAGTGTTCTTGCCTGGAGAATCCCAGGGCTGGGAGAGCCTGGTGTCTATGGGGTCTGTCTCTTATACACATCTATCAATTAAGTTGATTAAAAAATATGAGAAAAATATATAAAGCATCTGGAATATATATATAAAGACTTCAAGGAGCAATGGGAATATTTCCATATCTTGAATATAAGGGTTATTACATGGGTGTATCTCTGCCAAAATTTATCCAACTACACTTAAACAGTAAGTATATTTTATTTTATGTAAATTTTAACTCAGTAAAGTTGGTTATAAACATTCCACCTAAGCTTACTAGCTGTTAGATTTCACTTTACATTTTAGTGAAGGTTATCTCATTACTTTTTACTATATCAGGATTTTTATTACATCTTTATTCATCTCTATCTTGATTTCAATTCCTCTATCTACCTCTTGAAAGTGAAAGTGAAAGTGAAGTTACTCAGTCGTGTCCGACTCTTTGCAATCCCGTGGACTGTAGCCCACCAGGCTCCTCCATCCATGGGTTTCTCCAGGCAAGAATACTGGAGTGGGTTGCCATTTCCTTCTCCAGGGGATCTTCCAGGGATTGAATCCGGGTCTCCGGCATTGCAGGCAGNTGAAAGTGAAAGTTAAAGTGAAGTTACTCAGTCGTGTCCGACTCTTTGCAATCCCATGGACTGTAGCCCACCAGGCTCCTCCATCCATGGGTTTCTCCAGGCAAGAATACTGGAGTGGGTTGCCATTTCCTTCTCCAGGGGATCTTCCAGGAATTGAATCCGGGTCTCCTGCATTGCAGGCAGACACTTTATCCTCTGAGCCATCTACCTCTTACTCTATATCTAATTACAAAATGCAGCTATTACATTTCTCTATTACTTGAATTTTTCATGATGCAATATTTCAAAATCATTTGAAAAATTATTTAAAAATCATGTATCAGCTGTATAATGACACAATAGATATATTTTATCATGATATTGGTATATAAAAATTGTTACTTATTAAATATCCTTCATTAATGTTATTCATATTTTTGAATTATGTTAATAGTGATTAATGTTTAATGGATTTATTTGTTCACATATTGCCAATAATTTCCTTTAATATGTTTCTTTAAGGTGTTAAGGTATTTGAGTACTCTTCAGTTTTGTGATAATCCCATAGTACATTCAGAAAAGTGGCTGAGCAACAGGATAGCAGGTATTCATTTTTTGACACCAATAGATAGTCTAATTTTATTTTAAAACATTCATTTCTTAAGGGCAAGAGGTTTAAAGTATGCCAATAGTTTTATTTGAATTTTACCAATACGAAGTTGCATGTTTTTATATTTTTCACTGACGTTTGTATTTCTTTTACAGATTTATGTGTTCAATGGTTTATATTGTACATTTTTAAATTAAGACATTTACTCCCCTTTTCTTGATTTTTAGAAGTTTCTCACATGTTAAATAATCTGATTTTTTGATATATTCTAAAAATATTTTAGCATTTTCTGTATTACTTTTGCTTATTTTTTCTTTTTAATAGAGGATGTTTTACGTTTAATTATTTCATATGCTATTTCTTTTGATACATGAAGATGCACAGCATTGGTTTCCAGTTAATCACTTATTCTCAAATTGTATACTTATAAGCCATTCATATAATTTAATTCTAGCCAAGGGTGTTCAAAATAAATTTTTCTTTCTAGATTTACTGACTCTAAAATGATACTGTTGTGAAGATTAAATCAATCAATGTATTTCCCAGACTCATTTGTTTTCTCTCCTTTACAGCACTTCCTATTGCCTGAATTCACTTTATTTTCAGGCCTTCATTGTCTTCCTCTTTCTAGTTAATATTGCTTTGTAACAAAGGACCCCCAGATTATAGCTTAAACTACAATTTATTACTATTGTTCACATTTCTGTAGTTGACTGGGCTCACAGGTGTGGTGCTTGCTTGGGAGACTCCACTGAGCTGTGTGTCCAAGCTGGCTCACTCATAGGACTAGAGAAGCAGGCTGCCAGCTGAGAGCTCAGCCACACTCCTTTCACTGTTCATACCACCGTTTCTTTCCATTGATCATACAAGTTGCGGAAACCAAATTCAAAGGAAGTGGAATACTTTCTCTCAGTAACAAGAATAACAAAAGATTGTGACCATATTTAATTTGCCAATCTTCCCCATCTCCTTGATGGATGAAGCATCTGTCTTTTTTAACTGCTAGTTCTCAACAACCCAGACATTGCTTGGGAGTCGCCAAACCTATGTCTCATTATTGTTCCTGATATATCTCATTACTCTACTTATTTTTTGCACCAATATCACACATTTAACTTCAACTAATCCCACTTATTTGTATATACACAGAAAATCGAAATCAAGATCTTAGATATATACTAAGAGTCTCAATAGCTAAGATATGGGAACAACGGAAATATCCTGACAGACAAATGGATACAGAGTGTGTTGTATACATATAATTGAATACTATTCAGCCTTAAAAAAGAAATAAGCCATACCACTTGTGATAATAAGGGTGGACCTGAAAGATAATATGCTAAGTAAAATAAGTCAATGGCTGGTGGACACATGCTGTATGATTTACTTTATAAGAGATATCTAAAATAGTCAACCGAGAAGGCAATGGCACCCCACTCCAGTACTCTTGCCTGGAAAATCCCATGGATGGAGGAGTCTGGTGGGCTGCAGTCCATGGAGTCGCTAAGAGTCGGACACGACTGAATGACTTCACTTTCAATGTTCACTTTCATGCATTGGAGAAGGAAATGGCAACCCACTCCAGTGTTCTTGCCTGGAGAATCCCAGGGCTGGGAGAGCCTGGTGTCTATGGGGTTGCACAGAGTCGGACACGACTGAAGCAACTTAGCAGCAGCAGCAGCAAAATAGTCAAACTTACAAGTGGTTTTCAGAGGATGGGGAGAGAGGCAAATGGAAAGTTGAGTTCAGTTTTTTACTAGAAAGTTACACAAGATAAATAGATTCTAGAGATTTGCTGTACAACATAGTGCCTATAGTTTGCAATATAATATTGAACACTCAAAATTTCATGAAGTGGGTATACCTCAAAAAAATGGAAAAAGGCACAAGAAAAAAATTTAAGTGGTGAATGCTTATCACCTTGATTGTGGAGATGATATTATGGATATTTACATCTGTCCAAACTGATCAGATTGTACACATTTAACATGTGAAGTTTTTGTATATCAATTATACCTCAATAAAGTTGTAAAAATGCTCTAGTTTTATAATATGATTTAGTATCTGACAGGGCTGTGTGTATATATTTTATTGATCTACATGAACATGATACTACAAGAAAGACTCTTTACTTTCAATCTGTATCATTTTGAGAATAATTTGTTGATTGGAGGTGTTAAAGATGAGAAAGGCTTCCCTGGTGGCTCAGAGGTTAAAGCGTCTGCCTCCAATGTGGGAGACCCGGGTTCGATACCTGGATTGGGAAGATCCCCTGGAGAAGGAAATGGCAATCCACTCCAGTATTCTTGCCTGGAGAATCCCATGGATGGAGAAGCCTAGTAGGTTACAGTCCACGGGGTTGCAAAGAGTCGGACACGACTGAGTGACTTCACCTCACCTCAAAGATGAGAAAAAGTTTTATTTTCTAATTTGGCAAGTTCTGGATTGTATATGCCATCAAAATTCTGCTTACCAACTAAGAGAGCCTATGTCTTAGTTTTAGTTTTCATTTTGCACAGCAAAAAAGCAAAGCCCAAATTGTCAACATTCTATTTTCCCTGGAGTTCTTCTTGTGCAGTTCCAAAAATCATTAGGTTTATTTTCAATCTTCTAAGTAACCATACATGAGAGTTTTACCAAATATTTCATCACTACAAAACACATGTATCCAATTTCTCATCCTCCTAAAACAGTTCCCTTGACATTTTCTGAGTCTCTTCTGTTTCCTAAGGGCTTGCTGCTTGTTGCAAAGGCAATGCCAGATAAATTTAGGTTTTTATAATGGCAGTACACCTCTTCTGGTACCAGTTTCTGAATCAGTCATTTCTTACTACCAACCACAAAAGCTCAGAATCATTACTTAGCTTGTGACTTTGCAGATAAGCTGGAGGGTAGGCTTATGCCAGCTGAATCTATTTCCTGAACCAGCAAACTACCAAAACCATGTCTTCTCAGGGTGAAAGCAGAGATGTTGTATACATGCTTTTCTGACTTTCTGTCAAGGTACTCTCATCATAGCACATCATAGGGCTAATACAAAACCAAGGGGCATGGGAAATATATTCTACCTCATTAGTGGTGGGGTGGTGGGGGGGAGCAGCTGGAAAACCACATTGTTCAAAGGATGCAAATATTTAAATTAATAAAGCCTTTAAAAATCTACAGTCAAAGCAACCTCTGCTCTGCTGATGCGGGTTTATTTCATTTCACACTTAGGTTGAAGTATAGGCCTTCGATATTTTGTCTATAGACACAGGCTTTCTGGAAAGAGCATAAAATGTACCAGGACAAAAATGAATACAATGTTTTCAGGGCATTTTGCATTCTAAGATATTATCAGTAAGGGTTAAAAATAGGCAGCACTGATTGGTTGTTGAGCTCCTGTACTAAGTCACAAACTGCCGTGGTTCAAATCTCATTTTTCTCTGATTACTAAGTTGGCTATTTTTTAGTTGTTTTTACAGATTTCTTATACTTTCTTTTCCTCCATTTTCTTTAAGAAAAATGTGATTATGATAGTACCTAGCTCATGGGAATTTCATTAGGATTAAATGAGTTAATACATGCAAAAGCACATAAAACAATGCTTTATATATAACAAGTACTAAGATTAGGAAAGGTTATTCTGAAGGATGATATTTCAGTAGTTAGTTGAACAATAAAGCAAAATCAGCCAAGGAAATACATGTAAGATCATTCTAGACAGAAGATACAACAGTAGAAAAGCCCAAAGGAAAAAAGATCTTGACATCACTGAGGAGCAGGAATAGAGTTAGTATATTGTTCATTCATACACTTGAGTTCCTTCAATGAAGATAAAGATCAATGCTTCATTACCATGCTTTTAGCATTAAATTTTTTTTTAAATTGGGGCTTTTTACTTAATTCCTGGTAGACTTGCTTATCTTGCTATCAACACTCTCTTCACAACATATAATTTTGAAACTGAATTATCATATTTTCTTCAAGGAGTCACATTTTCCCTCTTTAATCAAAATGAATATCATTCTCCAGATCCCACAAATAAATGGGATTTTCCTTAGATTTCTCAGCACTTTTATCTCATTTATCCAGGTTTTATAGCACCTATGAGGTATCATTTGATGGAAGTGAAAGAGGAGAGTGAAAAAAGTTGGCTTAAAACTCAACATTCAGAAAACTAAGATCACAGCATCTGGTCCCATCACGTCATGACAAATAGGTGTAGAAACATTGGAAACAGTGACAGACTTTATTTTTCTGGCCTCCAAAATCACTGCAGATGGTGACTGCAGCCATGAGATTAAAGGATGATTTCTCCTTGAAAGAAAAGCTACGACCAAATTAGACAGCATATTAAAAAGCAGAGACATTATTACTTTTCCAAAAAGGTCCATCTAGTCAAAGCTGTGGTTTTTCCAGTAGTCATTGGATGTGAGAGTTGGACTATAAAGAAAGCTGAGTGCCAAAGAACTGATGCTTTTGACTGTGGTGTTGGAGAAGACACTTGAGAGTCCCTTGGACTGCAGAAGATCCAACCAGTGAATGCTAAAGCAAATTCGCCCTGAATATTCATTGAAAGGACTGACACTGAAGCAGGAACCCCAACACTTTGACCACCTGATGCGAAGAACTGACTCATTGGAAAAGACCCTGATGCTGGGAAAGATTGAAGGCAGGAGGAGAAGGTGACATCAGAGGATGAGATGGTTGGATGGCCTCATCAACTCTAAGAACATGAGTTTGAGTAGGCTCTGGGAGTTGGTGATGCACAGAGAAGCCTGGTGTGCTACAATCCATGGGGTCGCAAAGAGTCGGACATGACTGAGTGACTGAACTGAACTGAACTGATGAGGTATCTGAAACAGTTTTTTCCCTTCTTGTATCTTCATTTACTATATCAGTCCAGTTCATAATCACTTCATTCATGATCCATCTCCTAGTTCACTTTAGTCAATGTTTAAGCAGATGTGCATAAAAATCCTCTTGATGAAAGTGAAAGAGGAAAGTGAAAAAGTTGGCTTAAAGCTCAACATTCAGAAAACGAAGATCATGGCATCTGGTCCCATGGCACCACTTCATGGGAAATAGATGGGGAAACAATGTCAGACTTTATTTTTTGGGGCTCCAAAATCACTGCAGATGACGACTGCAGCCATGAAATTAGAAGACGCTTACTCCTTGGAAGAAAAGTTATGACCAACCTAGATAGTAGATTCAAAAGCAGAGACATTACTTTGCTGACTAAGGTCCGTCTAGTCAAGGCTATAGTTTTTCCTGTGGTCAGTATGGATGTGAGAGTTGGACTGTGAAGAAGGCTGAGCACGGAAGAATTGATGCTTTTGAATTCTGGTGTTGGAGAAGACTCTTGAGATCCAACCAGTCCATTCTGAAGGAGATCAACCCTGGGATTTCTTTGGAAGGAATGATGCTGAAGCTGAAACTTCAGTACTTTGGCCACCTCATGCGAAGAGTTGACTCACTGGAAAAGACTCTGATGTTGGGAGGGATTGGGGGCAGGAGAAGGGGACGACCAAGNTACTACCAACCACAAAAGCTCAGAATCATTACTTAGCTTGTGACTTTGCAGATAAGCTGGAGGGTAGGCTTATGCCAGCTGAATCTATTTCCTGAACCAGCAAACTACCAAAACCATGTCTTCTCAGGGTGAAAGCAGAGATGTTGTATACATGCTTTTCTGACTTTCTGTCAAGGTACTCTCATCATAGCACATCATAGGGCTAATACAAAACCAAGGGGCATGGGAAATATATTCTACCTCATTAGTGGTGGGGTGGTGGGGGGGAGCAGCTGGAAAACCACATTGTTCAAAGGATGCAAATATTTAAATTAATAAAGCCTTTAAAAATCTACAGTCAAAGCAACCTCTGCTCTGCTGATGCGGGTTTATTTCATTTCACACTTAGGTTGAAGTATAGGCCTTCGATATTTTGTCTATAGACACAGGCTTTCTGGAAAGAGCATAAAATGTACCAGGACAAAAATGAATACAATGTTTTCAGGGCATTTTGAATTCTAAGATATTATCAGTAAGGGTTAAAAATAGGCAGCATTGATTGGTTGTTGAGCTCCTGTACTAAGTCACAAACTGCCGTGGTTCAAATCTCATTTTTCTCTGATTACTAAGTTGGCTATTTTTTAGTTGTTTTTACAGATTTCTTATACTTTCTTTTCCTCCATTTTCTTTAAGAAAAATGTGATTATGATAGTACCTAGCTCATGGGAATTTCATTAGGATTAAATGAGTTAATACATGCAAAAGCACATAAAACAATGCTTTATATATAACAAGTACTAAGATTAGGAAAGGTTATTCTGAAGGATGATATTTCAGTAGTTAGTTGAACAATAAAGCAAAATCAGCCGAGGAAATACATGTAAGATCATTCTAGACAGAAGATACAACAGTAGAAAAGCCCAAAGGAAAAAAGATCTTGACATCACTGAGGAGCAGGAATAGAGTTAGTATATTGTTCATTCATACACTTGAGTTCCTTCAATGAAGATAAAGATCAATGCTTCATTACCATGCTTTTAGCATTAAATTTTTTTTTAAATTGGGGCTTTTTACTTAATTCCTGGTAGACTTGCTTATCTTGCTATCAACACTCTCTTCACAACATATAATTTTGAAACTGAATTATCATATTTTCTTCAAGGAGTCACATTTTCCCTCTTTAATCAAAATGAATATCATTCTCCAGATCCCACAAATAACTGGGATTTTCCTTAGATTTCTCAGCACTTTTATCTCATTTATCCAGGTTTTATAGCACCTATGAGGTATTATTTGATGGAAGTGAAAGAGGAGAGTGAAAAAAGTTGGCTTAAAACTCAACATTCAGAAAACTAAGATCACAGCATCTGGTCCCATCACGTCATGACAAATAGGTGTAGAAACATTGGAAACAGTGACAGACTTTATTTTTCTGGCCTCCAAAATCACTGCAGATGGTGACTGCAGCCATGAGATTAAAGGATGATTTCTCCTTGAAAGAAAAGCTATGACCAAACTAGGCAGCATATTAAAAAGCAGAGACATTATTACTTTTCCAAAAAGGTCCATCTAGTCAAAGCTGTGGTTTTTCCAGTAGTCATTGGATGTGAGAGTTGGACTATAAAGAAAGCTGAGTGCCAAAGAACTGATGCTTTTGACTGTGGTGTTGGAGAAGACACTTGAGAGTCCCTTGGACTGCAGAAGATCCAACCAGTGAATGCTAAAGCAAATTCGCCCTGAATATTCATTGAAAGGACTGACACTGAAGCAGGAACCCCAACACTTTGACCACCTGATGCGAAGAACTGACTCATTGGAAAAGACCCTGATGCTGGGAAAGATTGAAGGCAGGAGGAGAAGGTGACATCAGAGGATGAGATGGTTGGATGGCCTCATCAACTCTAAGAACATGAGTTTGAGTAGGCTCTGGGAGTTGGTGATGCACAGAGAAGCCTGGTGTGCTACAATCCATGGGGTCGCAAAGAGTCGGACATGACTGAGTGACTGAACTGAACTGAACTGATGAGGTATCTGAAACAGTTTTTTCCCTTCTTGTATCTTCATTTACTATATCAGTCCAGTTCATAATCACTTCATTCATGATCCATCTCCTAGTTCACTTTAGTCAATGTTTAAGCAGATGTGCATAAAAATCCTCTTGATGAAAGTGAAAGAGGAAAGTGAAAAAGTTGGCTTAAAGCTCAACATTCAGAAAACGAAGATCATGGCATCTGGTCCCATGGCACCACTTCATGGGAAATAGATGGGGAAACAATGTCAGACTTTATTTTTTGGGGCTCCAAAATCACTGCAGATGACGACTGCAGCCATGAAATTAGAAGACGCTTACTCCTTGGAAGAAAAGTTATGACCAACCTAGATAGTAGATTCAAAAGCAGAGACATTACTTTGCTGACTAAGGTCCGTCTAGTCAAGGCTATAGTTTTTCCTGTGGTCAGTATGGATGTGAGAGTTGGACTGTGAAGAAGGCTGAGCACGGAAGAATTGATGCTTTTGAATTCTGGTGTTGGAGAAGACTCTTGAGATCCAACCAGTCCATTCTGAAGGAGATCAACCCTGGGATTTCTTTGGAAGGAATGATGCTGAAGCTGAAACTTCAGTACTTTGGCCACCTCATGCGAAGAGTTGACTCACTGGAAAAGACTCTGATGTTGGGAGGGATTGGGGGCAGGAGAAGGGGACGACCAAGGATGAGATGGCTGGATGGCATCAGAGACTCGATGGACATGAGTCTGAACGAACTCCGAGAGATGGTGATAGACAGGGAGGCCTGGCGTGCTGCGATTCATGGGGTCGCAAAGAGTCGGACACGACTGGGCGACTGAACTGAACTGAACTGAAACAGATATTAGGTTACTCGTTTTAACTATGTTTCTTTATATAGCAATTGTCATTCCTCAAACTGCTACCCCTACTCTTGCTTAAATAGTGTTTCCACTGATGAGAAGAATATCATAGTGAAGAATCCTCAGCATCACAACAGGATCTTCAGTGTTTTCATTAATAGTTATTTAAGTAATTTACTTAATATTTCCAAGACTAAAGGTCTTCAATTTTAAAATAGCATAAGAACTGATATGCTATTCATATGAATGAACTGATTCATTCATTTTTCAAACTATCTAGTCTTTCAAAGATACACACATTCAATAAATATCTATTGTTCACTAAAGTCCAGAGTTTCAACAATAAGTAAGGAATAAAATAAATAACAATAAATCTTCATTTACAAGGAACAGTATTCTACCATTCATATTTTTGTTTATATTTCAAAGCAAATCAAACACAGACAAATAAGTTTAAATATAGTAGTTCAAGAAAAGTATGTTATCAAAATCAGATTTTCTTAGATATCCATTTAAAACTTTATCCTTTGTCCATCTAAAAACAGTATTTTTCTGACATAGCAATTAAAATTTTTTTCATTTATTAGATAAAAACAATACAAATGTACTCATTATGGTTTCTCCAGACTTACTTCCCTAGAATAGTATTGTAGGAAACATTAAAGAAAAGATCATTTGGGGGTGTTTAATTTTCAGGTGTGACAATGACTAATAAAATCTTTGTTTTAAACACATCTTTCTTGTCCTTGCAAATGCATACTTTAATTAAATTGATATCAATGAAGGTAATACAGCATAAAACATTACAGTCAATTTAATGTTCACTAACTTCTATACTATTTAGATTGGGATAATTAACCCTGGCATTTTTATTAAAGAAAAAAACACATCAATTTAAGATTTCTCTTTAATGAATTTATTTGGTAGTAAAATCTTTATCATTAAATATTTAAAAGAGCTTATGAATATATTTTATTCCCTCAAATATACTGAATTTAAAATATGATGAATTTTTAATACTAAGCAAATGTTCTATTTCTTTTTTCTCCTCTCTCTCTGTGTATGTTTTATTTCATCTTTCCAATACTCTGTATTAATGTTTAAAATTGATTTCAACAGACTGTTTATAACTCATAAGAAACCTTAATGTGGACATCTTTTCTTTTTCTTCTGTATAGATGAAATAGTAAATCCTGGCCTCACAGACTTTAAGACTAAATGAAGGGAGGATTTAAAAGAGGATTTAATATATTTATAGGCCAAAGACTAGGAAAGTCATGTCCTCAAATGTTCTGCCTTCTTCAGTGGAAAGCTTTCTTACTCTTAAGAATTGAGATCTTCAGGTGAAATTTTCACTTCCCTTTGCTAGACTCAGATTCAGTTCTCAAACATAATTAACTTAAAATAAGATTCTTTAAAGTATCTTGCCAAAATCTAAATGATATTTCACAGTGAGATCATGGAATAATCTTGTTCAAATTGCATAGAGTTCTCTTCTATAACACTCTGCTTTAGGGAACACTTCCAACTATCACAGGTCTGCTTTATATTAAGGTGACACTCTGTGATTTATTCATGATTTTTCTTTTCTCTTTTGGCCTCACGTTTTTTCCTTTAATTTTAATTTTATTGATATATAGTTGATTTACAACATGTTAGTTTCACGTGTACAGCAAAGTGATTCAGTTTTATATACACACACACATACATATATTCATTCTTTTTATATTCTTTACTCTTGTAGGTTATTACAGAATATGGAGTAGAGGTCCTTGTGCTACCCAGCATGTCCTTGTTGGTTATCTGTCTTATATATGCAAGACATAAGATGTGTATGTTTATCCCAACCTCCACACTTATCCCCCACTCCTCACCCATCTGTTTCACCTTTGATAACTATGAGCTTGTTTCTGATATATGTAAGGCTATTTCTGTTTTGAAAATAGTTCATTTGTATCATTTTTTAAGATTAGATTCCATGTATGTGTGGTATCATATGATATTTGCCTTTCTCTCTCTGACTTCCTTCACTTAGTATGATAATCTCTCTAGGTCCATCTGTGTTGCTATAAATAGCATTATTTGTACTTTTTATAGATGAGTAATATTACAAATTGTATATATGTACTATCTCTTCTTTATCTTCTGTCAGTGCGCATTTAGGTTGCTTCCATATCTTTCCTATTGTAAACAGTACTGTAATGAACATTGGGGTGCATGTATCTTTGTATTATTTTGAATTATGTTTTTTTCTGGATATATTTACAGGAGTAGAATTGCAGGATCATATGGAGAATCCCAGGCACAGAGGAGCCTGTTGGGCTGCTGTCTGTGGGGTCGCACAGAGTCAGACACAACTAATGCGACTTAGCAGCAGCAGCAGCAGCCGCAGCATGGTAGTTCTACTTTAGGTTTCTTAGGGAACATCCATACTATCTCCATAGTGTTTGTACCAATTTACATTCCCAGCAGCATTGTAGGAGAGTTCCCTTTTCTCCAAACCCTCTCCAGTGTTCATTATTTTTGGACATTGTAATGATGACCATTCTGACCAGTGTGAGGTGATACTTCACTGTAGTTTTGATTTACACTTCTCTGATAATTAGTGACGTTGAGCACCTTTTCATTTGTATGTCTTCTTTGAAAAAATGTCTACTCATATCTTCCACCCATTTTTTGATTTTTTTTTTTAACATAGAGTTGCATGAGCTGCTGGTATATTTTAGAGACTGATGCATTGTTAGTTGTTTCATTCGCAAATATTTTCTCCAATTCTGTGGGAGGCCTTTTAGTTTTTTTACTGTTTTCTTTGCTGTTCAATACCTTTTAAGTTTAATAAGTTCCCATTTATTTTTGTTTTTATTTTCATTACTCTAGGAAGTGGATCAAAAAATATATAACTGCAATTTATGCCCAAGGGTGTTCTGTCTATGTTTTCCTTTAGACTTTTATAGTATCTGGCCTTACATTTTGATCTTTGATCCATTTGAGTTTATTTTTGTATATCTTGTTAGGGAATATTCAAATTTCACTCTTTTATATGTTGCTGCCTAATTTAAGAAACCTTTCTCCATTGTATACTTTTTCCTCTTTTGTTTTAGATTATCATAGGTGTGTGGGCTTATTTCTGAGATTTGTATCCTGTTCTATTAATCTGTACCTGTTTTAGTGCCAGTACCATACTGTTTTGTTTTTGTTTTTTTTTGCTTTTCTGTTTTTTTTTTAATACTTTATTCTATTTTACAGCACTGTATTGGTTTTGCCATACATTGACATGAATCAGCCACAGGTGTACATGATC
>SJYW01021788.1:59823-83386 GCA_006410735.1 Raphicerus campestris | reverse complement strand
ATGTGTATAAGAGACAGCTATAAAAGCAGTGCTAAGAGGAAAGTTCATAGCAATACAGGCATACCTCAAGAAACAAGAAAAAAGTCAAATAAATAACCTAACTCTACACCTAAAGCAACTAGAAAAGGAAGAAATAGAGAACCCCAGAGTTAGTAGAAGGAAAGAAATCTTAAAAATTAGGGCAGAAATAAATGCAAAAGAAACAAAAGAGACCATACTGTTTTATTTCTGTAGCTTTGTAGTATGACTTGAAGTCAGAGAGCCTAACTCCTTTAGCTCTATTTATCTTTCTCAAGATTGTTCTGGTTATTTGGGATTTTTGGGTATCAGTATTTTAGATGCAGAAGAATTTAATATATGATTTGTATTTTTATTATTTATATATTATGAATTGCCTCTAAAATTACATTTTTTAATAAAAATTTATTTTTCCTGCATATTAATCACCTCTTCTTAGTTCAAGATCATTTTCTTTTAAGTGTAGGTACTAAACAAGAAAATTCCTTAGGATACTTTCTAATCATCTCAAGGTAAATGATAATCAGGGTCTAGATTTCTTTGTTTTGCTTTATGCTCATTAACAGTAAATTTTATTAACTTTCTATTAATTTATCAAATGAATTAAATTTAAATTATCTGTCTTATTTTGTACGAAGACCTTCTAGAACTAATACCCAAAAAAGATGTCCTTTTCCTCATAGAGGACTGGAATGCAAAAGTAGAAAGTCAAGAAATACCTGGAATAACAGGCAAATTTGACCTTGGAGTACAGAATGAAGCAGGGCAAAGGCTATGGAGTCTCATGGTCATAGCAAACACCCTTTTCCAACAACACAAGAGAAGACTCTACACATGGACATCACCAGATGGTCAATACTTAAATCAGATTGATAACATTCTTTGCAGCCAAAGAGGGAGAAGCTTGATACAGTCTGCAAATAAAGACTGGGGGCTGATTGTGGCTCAGATCATGAACTTCTTATTACAAAATTCAGACTTAAGTTGAAGAAAGTATGGAAAACCTCTAGACCGTTCAGATATGACCTAAATCAGATCCCTTATGATTATACAGTGGAAGTGACAAATAGATTCAAGGGAATATATCTGATAGACTGACTGCCTGAAGAACTATGGACAGAGGTTCATGACATTGTATAGGAGGCAGTGATCAAGACCATCCCTGAGAAAAAGAAACACAAAAAGGCAAAATGGTTGCCTGAGGAGGCCTTACAAGTAGCTGAGAAAAGAAGAGAAGTGAAAGGCAAAGGAGAAAATGAAAGAGACACTGGTTTGAATGCAGAGTTCTAAAGAATAGCAGAAAGAGATAAGAAAGCCTTCCTCAGTGATCAGTGCAGAGAAATAGAGAAAAACAATAGAATGGGAAAGACTGAACTGGGATTTCTTTGGAAGGAATGATGCTAAAGCTGAAACTCCAGTACTTTGGCCACCTCATGTGAAGAGTTGACTCATTGGAAAAGACTCTGATGCTGGGAGGGATTGGAGGCAGGAGAAAAAGGGGACAACAGAGGATGAGATGGCTGGATGGCATCAGAGACTCAATGGACGTGAGTCTGAATGAACTCCTGGAGTTGGTGATGGACAGGGAGGCCTGGCGTGCTGTGATTCATGGGGTTGCAAAGAGTCAGACATGACTGAGTGACTGAACTGAACTGAAATGAACTGAGAGATCCCTCCAAGAAAATTAAAGATACCAAGGGGACACTTCATACAAAGATGGGCTCAGTAAAGGTCAGAAATAGTATGGACCTAACAGAAGTAGAAGATATTAAGAAGAGGTGGCAAGGAAACAGAGAAGAACTATACAAAAAACATCTTCATGACCCAGATAACCACGATACTGAGATTACTCAATTAAAGCCAGACATTCTGGAATGCAAAGTTAATTGGGCCTTCCTTAGGAAGCATCACTATGAACAAAGCCAGTTCAGGTGATGGAATTCCAGTTGAGCTATTTCAAATCCTAAAAGATGGTGCTGTGAAAGTGCTGCACTCAATATGCCAGCACATTTGGAAAACTCAGCAGTGGCCACAGGACTGGAAAAGGTCAGTTTTCATTCCAACCCCAAAGAAAGGCAATGCCAAAGAATGCTCAAGCTACTGCACAATTACATTCATCTTACACACTAGCAAAATAATGCTTAAAATTCTTCAAGTCAGGCTTCGACAGTATGTGAACCGAGAACTTCCAGTTGTTCAAGCTGGTTTTAGAAAAGGCAGAGGAACCAGAGATCAAATTGCCAACATCCACTGGATCCTAGAATAAGCAAAGGAGTTCCAGAAAAACATCTACTTCTGCTTTATTGACTATGCCAAAGACTTTGACAGTGTGGATCAGAACAAACTGTGGAAAATTCTGAAAGAGATGGCAATACCGCACCATCTTACCTGCCTTCTGAGAAATCTGTATACATGTCAAGATGCAACAGTTAGAACCAGACATTGAACAATGGACTGGTTCCAAATTGGGAAAGGAATACGTCAAGGCTGTATATTGTCATCCTGCTTATTTTATATGCAGAGTACATCATGAGAAATGCAGGGCCAGATGAAGCATAAGCTTGGATCAAGATTGCCGGGAAAAATATCAATAACCTCAGATATTCAGATGACACCACCCTTATGGCAGAAAGCGAAGCAAGAGGAGAAAGGGATGACAGAGGATAAGATGTTTGGATGGCATAACCTACTGGATTTATATGAGTTTCAGCAAGCTTCTGGAGTTGGTGATGGACAGGTAAGCCTGGCATGCTGCTATCCATGGGGTCGCAAAAAGTCAGACATGACTGAGTGACTGAACTGTACTGTCTTATCTTTGGAACTCAGTTCTTTTAAAGAAATTTGTATACTTTACTCACCTTAATCATGGTTACAAGACACTTTTGTATATATGATTCACTTACTGGTATTGTTTTTGTTCATTTGCTGAGTTCCCCATGAACTGCAACATACCAGGCTCTTCTGTCCTACACTATCTCCCAAAGTTTGCTCAAATTCATGTCCATTGAATTGGTGATGTTATCTGACCAACTCATCCTCTGTCGTCCCCTTCTCCAGCTTTCACTCATTCCCAGCATCAGGGTCTTTCCCAATGAGTTGGCTCTTTGCATAAGTGGCCCAAGTATTAGAGCTTCAGCTTCAAAATTTGTCCTTCCAATGAATATTCAAGGTTGATTTCCTTTAGAATTGAGTGATTCCATCTGCTTTCGGTCCAAAGGACTCTCAAGAGTCTTCTCCATCACTGCAATTCAAAAGGATCAGTTCATCAGTGTTCAGCCTTTATAGTCCTATTAGCATATCTATACATGATTACTGAAAAAAAAACACATACCTTTGACTATCTAATCTCAGTTATTACTGTTGATTTCTTTATAGATGGTCACTTGTGAATAGTAGTAACTAAACTCTTTATGTTGGTGAAAAGTAATTGCAGTTTCAGATTGTGGATTTTAAATCATTATAGCCTAGCTATAGCTAGACTCAAATACATATTTATTCATCAAAATAGGATCCATTACAATCAACATATTTGTGCCAATGAGGAATAATTTTGTCTATTCCTTTAGTTAAAATATCCATGCTTTGGTAGTCAACAAGCTTTTATAAAGCATTTTCTGCCCCCTGCTGGTTGTGGAAACATTTTCTATGCAAAAAGTTGTCAAGATGTGAACTGGTAGTCAGTTCAGTCAGTTCAATTCAGTTCAGTTGCTCAGTCGTGTCTGACTCTTTGCGATCCCATGAACCACATCACTCTAGGCCTCCCTGTCCATCACCAACTCCCGGAGTCCACCTAAACCCATGTCCATTTTCGAGTTGGTGATGCCATCCAACCATCTCATCTGTCGTCCCCTCTCCTCCTGCCCCCAATCTTTCCCAGAGTCAGGGTCTTTTCACATGAGTCAGCTCTTCTCATCAGGTGGCCAAACTACTAAGTTTCAGCTTCAACATCAATCCTTCCAATGAACACCCAGGACTGATCTCCTTTAGGATCGACTGGTTGGATCTCTTGTAGTCCAAGGGACTCTCAAGAGTCTTCTTCAACACTGCAGTTCAAAAGCATCAATTCTTCAGCACTCAGCTTTCTTTATAGTCCAACTCTCACACCCATACATGACTACTGGAAAAATCATAGCCTTGACTAGATGGACCTTTGTTGGCAAAGTAATGTCTCTGCTTTTTAATATACTGTTTAGGTTGGTCATAACTTTCCTTCCAAGGAGCAAGTGTCTTTTAATTTCATGGCTGCAATCACCATCTGCAATGATTTTGGAGCTCAGAAAAATAAAGTCAACCACTGTTTCCCCATCTATTTGCCATGAAGTGATGGGACTGGATGCCATGATCTTAGTTTCTGAATGTTGAGCTTTAAGCCAACTTTTTCACTCTCCTCTTTCACTTTCATTAAGAGGTTCTTTAGTTCTTCTTCACTGGGTAGTCAGTTGGCGAGAAATCAGATGAATATGGCAGATGAGCCAAAATTTAATAGCCCAATTAATCTAACTTTTGAAGCATTGGTTATGCAAGATGTGTGGGGCACATCTTGTCATGGATAAGAATTGGGCCCATTCTGTTGACCAGTATTGGCTGCAAGAATTGCAGTTTTTGGTGTATCTCATGGATTTGCTGAGCATACTTTTCAGATGTAATGGTTTCACCAGAATTCAGAAATCCGTAGTGATCAGATGGTTAGCAGACCACCAAACAGTGACCACGACCGTTTTTAGTGTAAGTTTTGCTTTAGGAAGTGCTTTGGAATTTCTTCTCAGTCCAGCCACTGAGCTGGTCATTGCAGAATGTCATATAAAATCCACTTTTCATCACATGTCACAATCTGATTGAGAAATGGTTCATTGTTGTTGTGTAGAATAAAGGAAGATGACACTTCGAAATGATTTTTTTTTAAAAATTTGGGATCAGCTCATGTTGTACCCACTTATCTAGCTTTCTCACCTTTCTAATTTGCTTCAAATGTTGAACGACCATATAATGGTCAATGCTGAGTTCTTGGGGAACTTCTTGTGTAATTGTAAGAGAATCAGCTTCAGTGATCCTCGGGGTTGTTGTCAACTTCCGAAGGCTGGTCACTGCGCTCCTCATCTTCAAGACTAGTCTCCTTTGTAAAATTTCTTGAACCACCACTGCTCTGTATGTTTGTTAACATTTCCTGGGTCAAATACATTGTTGATGTTGTGAATTGTCTGCTGCTTTATGATCCATTTTGAACTCAAGAAAATCACTTGGATTTACTTTTCATCTAACATAATTTCTTTAGTCTACAATAAATATAAAATAAAGAGTAAGTAATATGTCATTAGGGCTTCCATGGTAGCACAGACGGTAAACAGTCTGCCTGCAATGCAGAAGATCTGGGTTTGGTCCTTGAGTTGGGAAGGTCTCCTGGAGAAGGAAATGGCTACCAACTCCAGTATTCTTGCCTGGAGAATTCCATGGACTGAGGAGCCTAGAAAATCATTAGTAAAAACAAAAAACATAAAATGAGAAATGTACATTAAAATGATGTAACATAGCCACATTTATTTAAGAATGTATTCCAATATCAAACAGCAAAGTTCAACAATGCAAAACTGCAATTACCTTTGAACTAACCTAAATATGTATAATTTTGCAGTTGGAAGGATATAAAGAAAGTAAAGAATATAAAGAACAGTAATAATAATAAAAAAGTAGTTTTATGATTTTTTGTGTGTGTTGCTTCAGTTACTGTTAATTAATTACCTACTTAATTCTAAAGAGGCTCAAGAATTAATCATGTTTTGTCTTGAGGTACATAGTCATCATGACTGACTTATCAAATGATTGGGATGATATGGACATAACTAATATTGTATGCTCTATGCTAGTAAATTTGATTATGTATTTACTTTCTTCACATCATCTCTTCCACCTGTTCTCTCTTAAATCTTATCCAATTATGTTATTTTTCTCACAGTCTACCAGCCCTGCTTTTGTCAAGGTCATTCATGATTTCCATGCTGTTAAATTCAATAGTCGGTTTTCAGTGTTCATCTTACTTGATTTATATAAGCTGGGCTGATATGTTGATTGTTCCTTCACTTATAAGAAACTGTTCACTGGACTTCAAGAACAAAATTCTCTTGTTTTTTGTGTATTTAGCACTTACGCTTTTAATCTCCTTTTTATATTTTCCCTTTTATTCTTAATTTATTAATAGTGAAATACTCCAGAATTGAGTATATCTTTAAAACTCTATTCTTTGCTATTTGTGTTCTCTCTTGGTGAACTCATATAGTCTCAGGACTTGAAACACCATTTGTATTCTGAAAATTCCAAATATATTTTCAGATCTCTCACCCTAAATTACAGACAAAAATACAACTGCCTACTCATCTCTATTTGCATTTCAAATAAATATCTCAAACTTAATTATGTCTTAATCCTTCCCCCAAACCTTGGTTTTCCCTCTCTCTTCCCCTTTAGTGTTAATGACAACCCTGTTTTTCCAGTTTTATCAGATATCAGAAATTTATTAGATATCAGAAATCTTGGGGTCACTCCTTTACTTCTGTCTTCTTCTTTTATCCCAAATACATTTCCTCAGAAGATATGGATGGATCATTATATATATCTAGAATCCAACTGCTTATGCTAAGACTGCCATCCAAGCCATTATTATACTCTATCAGAACTTCCCCAGTAGCTTCCAAATATTTGTCCACAAAAAAATCTACTTTCAGTGTAATAGCCTCAGGGATCTTGTTTTATTAGGATAATGTCATCCCTCTGTTCAAAATCTTCCAAAGATACTATTGTCTAGAAAGTACAAGCCAGTGTTTTTTATAAAAGCTGGTAAGAACTTACATGATATGGAACATGTTAATACTTTTGCTTCTAATTCTACTACTTCTTCTCTTTCATTCTCTTGTAGCTTTATTGACCTCTTAACACATATGGACCACACCAATCAAGGTCCAGTGTCCAACTGTGCTAGCAGTTCCTGATGTCTGGAATGCCCTTCTCCAGATATATACAGGTCCACTCCCTTAATTCAGATTACAAAGAAACTATTTGTCATAGTCTCTTCAGGCTGCAATAAAAATACCATATGCTAGACTGTTTATAAAGCACAGGAGTTTATTTCTCTCAGTTCTACATGCTGGAAGTCTGAAATTATCATCAGGCTTGGGGTCTGGGGAGGGCCATCGTCTAGCCTGTAAACTCCTGACATTGTGTTGCGTCCTCATTTGTCGGAAAGAGGGTGAGAGTTATCAGTGGTCTCTTTCATAGGAGCCTAATTGTATCCATGAAGACTGCACCATCACGATCTTATCACCTCCCAAATTCTTACCTCTCAGTCCTGTCACATGGTGCGGTAAGGATTTAAACATTATTTTGGGGAGAACACAGAGATTGGATATGATGACCTGTTTGGTAGCCATTAACATAATCAAAGCTGAAAATAAAGAAGGTTGACTTCTTTATTTAAGCAAGGGCAGAGGAATTAAAAAGTGGGTGGTTTTTTATATACTGTGCAATACATCACTTCTAATTTTAGTGTGCAGTGTACAGAGAGTAGAGGAAAACAATAAAATTAACCTTCATGAGAGCCTGACCATGTTGGTTTTTGCTTGTAATATGTAAATCTTGTATCTCTTTCAGGGACTGGCCCATAGTTCACTCTCCAATAAACATTTGATAAATAAGTGATCATATCAATTTTAACACACTTACAAGTTTTCATAAAATAGATCTGGTTAAGCCATAAATCATATAAATAGACTCTTATATAACCATGACTCTAAACAAGATCTCAAAACAGTACATACTTAACAGTCCTTATAAATAATGATGAAAATTCTTTACTAATTTTCTCCCTAGATTTATTATGAGAAGTAATCTGGAGCCAGGGTGTTGAAGAGCATCTTAATCTACTCTAACACTGCAAATTATCACACCCCTTTTGAATGCTTTGTTGAAAGGACTGTAAATGTGGCCCTGGCCATTATTTATCCTAATTATTCTCAAACTGATGACCCATTCTGTATGCAGCAGATTCCTTCATTTTTCTATCCACAAGAATTGTGCACCAGGGCGTTTCCCTGCTCTGTGATCCGGGCAGGAATGCCAGGCTGCCTTCATGGTTGCTGCCTTGGTGCTTTGGTGGATGAGGAGCTTGGTTTCCCTGTTAAGGCGTTCTCAGCACCTTTCATTCCCTTGTTTTCTCCTGTTTTAATTAGCATTGGTGATTTAAGGCTAGCTACATTTTTCATCCAAGTTTTTCTTTCAAGTCACTGATCAATAACTCGTTAATGAAGCCAGTAAAAAAGAGAACGGAACATTCTGAAATGTCCACTACTCCCCGAAGCAAACAAATAAACACACCAATAGCTGTCCTGAGAAAATCATTCAGCTAGCTAAATCATGGAGCTGCTATGACAAAGGGTAAATGATTTAGTGAGAAGGGTGCCAACATCCCTAAATACTAAATTCGGTGCATGATATTTAAAAGATGTCTTTAATGACTGTTCATATTTGCATTATCATTTTCAGTTTAACTTTCATGACAGGTTATACAGTCTTAATAATACACTTTTCAAGCTATAGTTCATCGTAAGAGCCATTAATTTAACCTTCTCTAAATAGAGTTCCTTAGAAGGCCATCACATTTTGAATCTCCAAAGGAACAGAGCAGTGTGTGATGCATATCCTCAGTATTCATGTAGAGACTAGAGAAGGTCATTTGCACTTGTGTGCCAGACATTTCAAAAATAAAGCGAAAACGTGGAGGTCTCAGTGCATAGTACTGGTCTCTGACCACTAGGTGGCAGAAGCGTTCCTTCAGGTCTCTTGCCTCTTCTGGTGTGGGCTGTAATTAGGTCAGTGTAAGTTAAAGTAGGGCTGAGAGATGAATAAAGTAGATTCTCTCCTCTGGAACACACTGCAGTTTAATTTCACTTCTTTCTACATTGTGCGATGAAGGTGGATTTAACTTTTAAAGGCAAAGAGACAAACCTCTGTTAGGATAAATGAAAAGACCCAGGGAGGGCAACAGGCACAAAACATAAAAGAAAGGAAATGCTTTCTGGCCGTTTTCCTAATTTTGATATCCGTGTCATCATCAGAAGTCATTTTCGAAGGTAAAAATGCTATATGTATTATATAAGAAGTGGGGATGACTTCTGAATCGTAAAGGGGCATGCTTATTGGAGGTACGTGTTAAAAATGGTCCCCTACTGGTAGCATTAAATGAAATAAAACTATTTTATCCTTGAAGCTGTTTTTCTAATTTTGCCAGCAGCCAGAAGCGTTTTAATCTGAAGGGAAAACTCCACACCCCAGCACAGATTTCCCTTTCCTGCTTGAATGAGTCACTAAGGAGGGAAGTGGTCCTGAAGGTGAAAGTTGAAACTGGGTGTTCTATCGAATGGTGTGTGTCAGGGGCCCTGGGGAGGACAGGAATCCCTCAAAACTGGGGTCAGACGCTGTGTGTGAAGCAGCCCCGGTAAGTATCAAGCCACACTTGGGTCGTTTCATTATCAAAGAGCATCGGGGGTCATTGTGGTCACTTAGGTATAAATGGTGAGGAAAGGAAAAGAACAATCACAGGAAGATCTTTCCTTTCTCAAACTGCTGCTTGGGGACTTGAACAAGCAAGAACCAGAATTTTTTTTTTTTTAATAAAGAAAATAAAGGCAAATAAGATACAAGAAGAGGCATTAAATAGTTGTGTTTCCTGACTTTAAATTCTCTAGAGGATGAGATCATTCAGCTAATTTAGACTGTATTTTTGTTGTTGTTTTTGAATTGCTGGTCATCTTACTGCAGTGAGACGAGGAGCAATTGACCGCCTGGAAGCGGCTTCTGAGGTAATTGAGGAGATAAGCTCCGAGACAGGTGGCTCAGATAGACTGAGATTCTTCAAATAATTCTTCGATTTTATAGAAAATGTTTAAGGTTGGAGTTGAGAGTGCTTTCTCCTAACACCTCTTAAACATTGCCCAGTAGCTAATGTCTTTGTGTTTGTTACCCAAAGATTTGTTCAAACATATTGAAACTGGAAATCCACCTGGTTAGCAATACCTCCTGTTTGTGCAGGCTGTTTTCCATCTGTAGCCACAGATGATATGACTCCAGACTTTGTGTGCAATTCAGTGTTATTATGTTTGCCTACGGAATCATAGACAATCACATTAAAGCTCTGTGCAAACACGGAACATGACTGAATCCTCCATTCTTGAAATGATATTCTGTATATGTCTCAATATTGTAAGAAAGGAACAGGAATCAAAGAGATTAGAGAAGAGGGCCAAAAATAAAGAACCCGAAAAAGAGACTCCTGAAATCTTGTTTCAAGGGCACAGTCACTGTATTGTAGCTTTTTGTTCTGCTTGCATACTATAAGTTTCATTTGCTGACAGACACTAGTCAGATACAGGACAGCTGACTACTGATGGAATGAAAACAGAAAGACTGATGATGAATTGTAATTTATAAAGAAGTTGGATTGATCTCTGATATATATCTTAGAAATCAGATATATATTTTATCAGGGTTTGGAATTTGGAGACAGATATCTGAAAAAGACTGTTAGCTAATCAAATTTGTTGAAAAGATGCAGTGTAACTATGGAAGTAAAGATACCCCCATACCCATTGGTACACACCCTCATACACATAGGTACACACACACAGAGATTCGGTTTTAGTTGAAATCTATTAAAAATCCTCATTTAAAACTTCTAAATAGTTGTTTCAGAATACAATTCCAAAATTAATTTTGGGAAGCATGTGTTTGGTTCATTTGTGAACTTCATGAGAATAGTCTAACTATTCAGTCTTTTTAAAGTATAAACTGTAATCTCACCAAGTTTATAAACCAGGAATAGCTGGAAGCAGCATGAACAGTCATTGGATACAGTATAGACAGGATCCAATTCTTTCTTAAGAACATTTGCAGTGACCTGTTCCTTACACGCATAGCATGCGTCAGAATTTCTGTGAGACATTGATCTAGGAGTAGAGTCACAACTTGGCTTTGGCTTTCACCCTGTTGTTATCCTCTCACGTCTGTCCTTGTATATATTTCTGCAGACCCATCACTGTAATCCACTGTGTTTAATTATTCATTTCTATCTCTTGAGTCTGTGAAAAAGGAGATGAATAATAATTCCATTTATTTTAAATTCTCAGGCTGAAAAAAGCCTAGCATATAGTGGACATATGATCAATAATGGGTTGAATTAATGAATAAATAGCTAATTATGACATGCAAAGCTGTTTAACTTCTATGTAGAACAGAACTAAATCCCAGGTTTCTAACTTCTCTATGCCAAAGGTGGTGGTTGTTTATTTTGATGCAGATGTTTTTGTTTTGTGCTACCAAAGATTTCCTATTGTTTTTGTTTTGTTTTGCACAGGTATTTTTAAAATTAATGAATTTATTTTAATTGGAGGCTAATTACTTTACAATATTGTAGTGGTTTTTGCCATACATTGACATGAAGCAGCCATGGGTGTACATGTGTTCCCCATCCTGAACCCCCCTCCCATGTCCCTCCCCATCCCATCCCCCAGGGTCATCCCAGTGCACCAGCCCTGAGCACCCTGTCTCATGCATCAAACCTAGACTGGCAATCTATTTCACATATTATACATGTTTCAATGCTATTCTTTCAAATCATCCCACCCTCACCTTCTCCCACAGAGTCCAAAAGACTGTTCTATACATCTGTGTCTCTTGCTGTCTTGCATATAGGGTCATTGTTACCATCTTTCTAATTCCATATATATGCGTTAATATACTGTATTGGTATTTTTCTTTCTGACTTACTTCACTCTGTATAATAGGCTCCAGTTTCATCCACCTCATTAGAATGAATTCAAATGCATTCCTTTTAATAGCTGAGTAATACTCCATTGTGTATATGTACCACAGCTTTCTTATCCATTCGTCTGCTGACGGACATCTAGATTGCTTCCATATCCTGGCTATTGTAAACAGTGCTGTGATGAACATTGGGATTCACGTGTCTCTTTCAGTTCTGGTTTCCTCAGCGTGTATGCCCAGCAGTGGGATTGCTGGGTTATATGGCAGTTCTATTTCAAGCTTTTTAAGGAAAAACTGTTCTCCATTGTGGCTGCACTAGTTTGCATTCCCACCAACAGTGTAAGACGGTTCCCTTTTCTCTGCACCCTCTCCAGCATTTATTGCTTGTAGACTCTTGGATAGCGGCCATTCTGACCGGTGTGAGATGGTACCTCATTGTGGTTTTGATTTGCATTTCTCTGATAATGAGTGATGTTGAGCATCTTTTCATGTGTTTGTTAGCCATCTGTATGTCTTCTTTGGAGAAATGCCTATTTAGTTCTTTGGCCTATTTTTTTTTTTTTTCTGGAATTGAGCTGCAGGAGCTGCTTGTATATTTTTTTAGATTAATTCTTTGTCAGTTGCTTCATTTGCTATTATATTCTCCCATTCCAAAGGCTGTGTTTTTGCCTTGCTTATAGTTTCCTTTGTTTGCACAGGTATTTTTAATGTATCTGTTCTTATTCCTCTTTGGAGAAGTATAGTCAGTTGTCCATAGTGTAAAATATTCTCAAACTTCTTTTTATTAACTAATGTTAGTCCCCCAAATCTTTTAAAGTCAATTCTGCCACTAGTTATATAAAGGCAATCTTTAATTGATATTTACTCGGCAGAAGTATGTTATTCAGTTTGAGAAATGAGGTATTTCCTGTTTCTTTTATTCAGGGAAAATTTTGGAAGAAAATAAAATTTCTATATAATCATCATTATAACAATACAATTAGATGTATTTGTCAATTGACTATAATGTGAAACTTCTATTACCTACTGGTAGAAGAAATTATGATATTCATTATTGATCCAAATTACAGAATGCTGTCTTCTGTAGAAACAATTATTAAGTAATCTGTTTGTTAGGCTATAGGCTATAAATATAAGTACATATATTATGTTAAATGATATTAAATATAAATATATGTATTTATATGTTTTATTTAAATGCATATATTTGTAAAGTAGTTTTTAATAGCTACATTTATATTCTTTTAGACTGTACATATATGCTTAATTATAATGAGGCCATTTAAATCTCTCTTTTTATGTAAAGTTTTTGAAAATGTATTATATATACACTAAAGATAAATACACAGTTTGATAAATTGTCATATATTGAGCACATCTGGGAATCAGAATCTAGTCAAGAAACAAAAATCACTCCTCAAGGTCCATTATGTTCCTTTGCAGTTATTATTCACCAACTTACTGATAATCATTACTCTGACTTCTGACTGCATAGATTAGCTTTGTCTAATTTTGAATTTTATACAGTTTGAACTTTTAGGGGTCTAGATTCTTTCACTTGATATTTTATTTGTGTGATTCATCTGGGTTGTTGTATGTATGTGTAGTTAAAATTGTTGTTGTTTAATGGCCAAGTCATGTCCGACTCTCTGCAACCGCATGGACTGCAGCATGCCGGGCTTCCCCGTACCTCACCATCTCCTGGAGTTTGCCCAAGTTCATGTACATTGAATTGGTGATGCCATCCGTTCATCTCATCCCCGTCACTCTCTTCTCTACTGCCTTCACTCTTTCCCAGTATTAGGGCCACTGCTGCATAATGTTTCATTGCATGAATATAATATAAATTATTTGTTCATTTTGTATCAATAGCTAATTTTCCAATTTTGGAATATTAAAAAGGTGCTATATTATATACATACATATCTTGGGCTTCCCTGGTGACTCAGAGGTTGAAGCATCTGCCTTGAATGCAGGAGACCCAGATTCAATCCCTGGGTCAGGAAGATAGCCTGGAGAAGGAAATGGCAACCCACTCCAGTACTCTTGCCTGGAGAATCCCATGGAGGGAGGAGCCTGGTGAGCTACAGTCCACGTGGTCGCAAAGAGTCGGACATGACTGAGCAACTTCACTTTCTTTGTTTGTTTATATTATATACATCCTTTGTGAAGCTTATATAAGCTTATATTTGGAAAGCCTATATACAGAAGTCTTGGATAAAATATGTACATTTCCATTCTTTTTACATACTAAAAGAATTTAAAATAGATGCATAAACATAATTTTATTAATGGCACATAAATATTTAATTTTATCTATGTCTTTGCCAACACTTGTTTTTCTCTATCTTTCCCAATTTAACCATTCTGATTTTGCCTCTCTTCCCATAGAAATACTGATCAAACTAGGAGATGTTTACAGCCATATAGACAGTAGAAGCAGTTAGATGACTCAAAATTTTTTATTTCAGTTAGTTAGTCAACTTTTTAAATCTGTGTATTAAGTTGATATATTCCTTAGGATTCACTATAACTGCAAAAAGAAAAGTGTAATTTTGAATATTCTTTATTTTAGAAATCAGAAAAGACCTTAACTATAACTTCAATATGTGAACATCAAATTGAAGAGCAAATGAATTCCGTTACTATTAAAATAATCATGATTTTAAAAAAAAATACAAGTTGTAACACAAAGTCCAAAGAAATATGCATTACGCCTCTACCACTTTTGTTCAATTATCCCCCAAGAGTGAAATCAGTATGAGGTATACCAAAGCATTCCCCAACCATGAAACAAAAATTTTTGCCAGCAGATACTGGGAAAATTAGAAATCAACCTGAAAAGTATGTATTCTGCCGAATGTGTCAGATTCAAATATCTCATTTATATTAAATTAATGAAAGCAATTTTTTCTTATATAAAATTTTCCTTATGATGCAAAATCACTTCAGTCATGTCCGACTCTGTGTGACCCCATAGATAGCAGCCCACCAGGCTCCGCTGTCCCTGGGATTCTCCAGGCAAGAACACTGGAGTGGGTTGCCATTTCCTTCTCCAATGCATGAAAGTGAAAGTGAAGTCGCTCAGTCGTGTCTGACCCTTAGCGACCCCATGGACTGCAGCCTATCAGACTCCTCTGTCCATGGGATTTGCCAGGCAAGAGTACGGGAGTGGGGTGCCACTGCCTTCTCCTACCTTATGATATCTTTCATAAAATCATTATATACCATCCAAATTCTATTTTATAATTGAAGCTACTCCCTATACTTTCTAATGTGATCAATAAATTTTATTTGATATATTTTAATAGCTTGTTTTGTAGGCAAAAATATGAGAAACTATGCATTATGCTACAGTTCTCTTCAGTCAAAACTTACAAAAGATATTGCAAAAGTCATGAGTGATCTAAATTATAGATATTGTTTCTTATATAAGCACAGGCATTTGATTAATAAAAAGTTTTGATCATTAGAATATCAGGGCACAATCTCTAATGTATATGTTTAGAGTGTTTGAAAAGTTTTTATGGAAATAATTCCAACTGATTTCTTGCTATTTTATTCACCATATATTATGGAAATATAAACTCCAATATTTAAGTAGTTAAATTCCAAATGTCTCATGTTCCATAATTTAATTACTATATAGGCAGAATTTATTACATTTTGCTACCATGCAAAGTGCTGTGTGAGGGATCATCTTCGCTGAGAAAACAGTAATTTAAAAAAAAGATTGGTACCATACCTGAAACAATTGTCCCTTTTATTTATTTAATATAAATTTATACTGCTCTGTAAGAATTGTGAATCCATTCCATGACTTCATCCAAATAATTTAAAATGTTTCAATCTGTAATTGCTTTTTATCCAGAATTATTTTATAAAATTTGGAAGTTGAAAATTACAGTGGGGATTTATGGAGACAAAGTGAATAGTTAGTGTTAGAACACTATCCTACAAAGCTATGACTAAAGGCTTTTTGTTTAGGGGAGGGGAGCATTTGATAAAGATTTTAGAAAAGCTGTAAATAATAGGAGATATTTATTAGTCTTTGCAGATTCAAGCAAAGAACAAAACGCTCAGTGTGGGAGGCAGTGATCTTGATTGGTCCTTTCAGCTGAATCTAAATCCATTGTTTAAAATCACTGTCAGTATCAATGCCTTACCAAACATATATTTATAATATAAAATATTCTTGAAGAAGAACATCTGATTCATTTCATAGTTTCTGAACAAGTGAAAATTTCAGTAAATCTTTCATATTTCTTCCCCTGTGTTTTCTCTGATATGTACAATATCAGGAGACTGAACTTCTCATTGAATTAATACTTTAATGGAAATTACATATAATTAAAAGAACATATACTTTTTCTAGTGGGGATAAAATGTTTTCTTCCCCTTTAACACAAATGACTATAGAAAAGGAGTGCACTAGTGTATGTGTGTGTATGTGTGTGTGTGAATGTGTAAAAGGAAGGTGAAGCAGCAGGAGGCAAAGGGCCTGAGAGAACAGCCTGTTCTCAGAGAAAAATGTCGAAAGGTTTAGAAATTATCAATCACTTTACCAAAACAGCACAAATACATTTATGCATTTACTACCTATTACCTTTTGTCTATCTCTTCTTTACCATTTTTATAAATAAGGTATTTCAGCTTGAAATTACTGATTGAAGGAACACATTGACCATTGAAATTTTAGGAATTTGGTTCTCCTATTTCAGTGCAGTGTGGTCACTCTTAACAAATGTCTCCTATGTAGGTTTCAGTGGTCCTTTGAGATTAGAAAAAGCTTTGGCAGACAAACATCAAATGAAACATGATATCCAGGCAGTCAGAATCTTGTCTGACCTTCATTCCCACATGGTCATGATAATTATTAAACAATTAGACCATTGTTTTACAACAAAGCACTTTCTTAAAAAATGCTAGTTTATTGCGTCTCTATATTAGTCAAACTTTAAACTATTTATCATTGACATTTTGACTTTCATATTTTGGTCAGAATCTAGTCTACCACAGTTTTCTTTCTCTGGCTGTCTCTCTCTCTTCCTCTCCCTCTCTAATGGTAGATTGCAGATTCAAAGTTCTTCTAGATTGACTAAAATCACAAGCTCAAGAGGTCAGTTCAGATAAGTCAGTCAATGTTTTACTCTTTTATATGTATTGTTAGAAAGTCTGAAGCAAGTGTTTTCACTGAATTTTATGTTTGGGGGTATTAGAAATCAGAAACAGTACAAAGAAAATAACAGCATTACAGAGAACCAATTATATTAGAAAAATAGAGAAATTAATTTAACTTTAGATTGCAACAGATATTAATATGGTATGAAGTAATTAAATTGGCTATATTGCCCACTTGGAGTGGCCCACTTCCAACTAAATTTTCATGATTCTGATAATATGTTCAATCTACTGCATAGTTTGAGAAATTTGAATATAAGATGTGAGAATCACTAATTTAGATAAACACTTTGATATTGAAATACTGAGGATTAAAGAAATGTAAATCCAAAAGACAATTTTTGATATATTCTTTCATGCACATGTACTTGCATTAGTATTTCGGTTTCCTCCATCAACTTTTTTTCCTGAGTTTTATATTAATTAAAAAATAAGCAGATGAGCACGGCTTTAGAAGGATATATGTAATGAATATATGACTAAAGTCAAGGTTAAATCATTTTAAGATCTTATGTTAAAAATAAGAAAGGCAATACTAAAGAAATAAAAACATCTTCATTTAGAAAAGAGCAAGATTATCTAGTAGACAGAGAAAGGCCTCCAAGATTAGAACACGTAGAATCTTTAAAACTCAGTTACTTTTGGGGTTCTAGAAGCAGTGCGAAAGATCAATGAAAATAAGAGCTGATTCTTGGAAAAGATAAAATTAATAAACCTATACCTAGATTCATGACAAAAAAAACCAGAGAGGGCCCAGGTAAATAAAATTATAAAAGAAAAAGAAGTTAGAAATGAAATACACAAATACAAAAAATCATAAGAGATTACTATGAACAATTATATGTCAATAAAAGGAAAAGCCTAGAAGAAATGGAAAAATTTCTATANGACTGAACTGAACTGAACTGAACTGAACTGATGGGACCGGATGCCATGATCTTAGTTTTCTGAAAGTTGATTTTTAAGCCAACTTGTTCACTCTCCTCTTTCACTTTCATCAAGAGGCTCTTTAGTTCATCTTTGCTTTCTGCCATAGGGTGGTGTCATCTGCATACCTGAGGTTATTGATATTTCTCCTGGCAGTCTTCCTTACAACTTGTGCTTCATTCAGCCTGGCATTTTGCACGATGTATTCTGCATATAAGTTAAATAAGGAGAGTGACAATATACAGTCTTGAAGTACTCTTTTCCTGATTTGGAACCCGTCTGTTTTTATATGTCCAATTCTAACTGTTGTTTCTTGACCTGCCCACATATTTCTCAGGAGGCAGGTAAGGTGGTCTAATATTCCCATCACTTTAATAATTTTCCACAGTTTGTTGTGATCCACACAGTCAAAAGCTTTGGCATAGTCAATAAAGCAGAAGTAGATATTTTTCTGGAACTCTTCTGCTTTTTTGATGATCCAGCGGATATTGGCAATTTGATCTCTGGTTCCTCTGCCTTTTCTAAATCCAGTTTGAACATCTGAAAGTTAACGGTTCATGTACTGTTGAAGCCTGGCTTGGAGAATTTTGGGCATTACTTTGCTAGTGTGTGATAGTTTGAACATTCTTTGGCATTGCCTTTCTTTGGGATTGGAATGAAAACTGACCTCTTCCAGTCCTGTGGCAACTGCTGAGTTTTCCAAATTTGCTAGCATATTTAGTGCAGCACTTTCACAGCATCATCTTTTAGGATTTGAAAGAGCTCAACTGGAATTCCATTACCTCCACTAGCTTTGTTTATAGTGATGCTTCCTAAGGCCCGCTTGACTTTACTTTCCAGGATGTCTGGCTCTAGGTAAGTGATCTCACTATCTTGGTTATCTGGGTAATGAAGATCATTTTTGTATATTTCTTCTGTGTATTCTTGCTACCTCTTCTTAATATCTTGCTTCTGTTAGGTCCATACCATTTCTCTCCTTTACTGTGCCCATCTTTGCGTGAAATGTTCCCTTGGTAGGTTTAATTTTCTTGAAGAGATCTCTAGTCTTTCCCATTCTATTGTTTTCCTCTAGTTCTTTGAATTGATCGCTGAAGGTTTTCTTATTTCTCCTTGCTATTCTTTGGTACTCTGAATTCAAATGGGCATATATTTCCTTTTGAGAATATAATGCTAAATATATTTGGAAATACAAATGACTTACAATTCAAAGTATATTTAGAAAATAATTGAATTGAAGGACTTATACTTCAGGATTTGTAGTTTATTGTAATACAACAGTAATAAATGCAGCATGATATTTACATAAAAATAAACGTATAGATCAATGAAACAAAATTAGACTGATACTTATACACCATTTTCTTTTTTGACAAAAATACCAAGGTAGTCAGTGGGGAGAGGGTTTCATTTCAACTAGTAATACTGAAATATTTGACCACAGTACCACATAGTTACCATTGGACAGGATTGAAGGAAAAAAATCATGATTTAGAAATAATATAATATCTGTTATAAAACTGCATTCCTGGACTCTGCTTATAGAAACAGCAAATAAAATATTGATGCTAACAAAGTAAAGCAACCTTTAATCCAAGGTTTTTAAACAGTGAAATGTTTGTGAAGTTCATCTTCACACTTCTTTGATACTTAGAAAGGAGTATTGCCAAAGGGAGTTAAGTATAGGTTAAGAGAAANAAATAAATTATTGAAGCTAACAAAGTAAAACAACCTTTAATCCAAGGTTTTTAAACAGTGAAATGTTTGTGAAGTTCATCTTCACACTTCTTTGATACTTAGAAAGGAGTATTGCCAAAGGGAGTTAAGTATAGGTTAAGAGAAACAGAAAGCAAATCTGGACTTTAAATGTAAACAAAATAATAAATTATGTTGCAGTCAATTGTAGTTTATTAAATACAAAGTCAACTTACACCACATATTATTCAGTATCTTATAGCTTCTTCAACAGTTATTTTAAATCTGTATTTCAGCAGCAGCTCAGAACTTATTGCTAAATTCTTATGTGCCTCAGGGCATATTTTGTGTACCACATCTGTTGTTTTTTGTAGTTTTGATAGGAAGTTTTGAAGTATGTATAGGGCCTTCACTACCTCTAGGAGAGAAATGCATCTTTTTATTTTAATTTTTTTTCAGTTAGTTTCACAGCATATTCAGAGACTGAATACACTGTTACTGTATGCAATGTCTTAGAACAGGGAAAGGGAGGCCTTCATTACAAGAAATAAAATAATTTCTTAGTCACTATTTCAAAGTGGCTACTAAATGGTAGTTCTTAATACAACTTCTCCAACAGTTACGCTAAAATTCCTGTTGAAGACTGACAATAAAATAAAAGTAAACTGAAAAATGAAGAGACTTATTTCTATGAAGATGAAATTGGGTATCTCATTTTACTCCTACTATGTAACTACAATGCCTGAACTTTGTATATAAAGCAAACATAAGATTCTAAAAGGCAGGGAAAAGAAAATAACCAACTAAGACTTAAGGACCTGAGGGAAACCTGGGGGAAGTTCCTTGGATTTTTCCTTTTTCTCATATACCCCATAGCAGTTAACCTGAGTAACCAGTGACCTGGAAGTGCTAGTAGTTAAAAACAAATGAAAAGCACTGGATAAGTCTGCTGTCTTTTGCTGAAGAGCTAGTTATTTTTTAAATAAAATAACTGCTTCCTCCAGGTAAAGAAAAAGACAACTGTGGCATCACCTACTAAAAGGCAGAGAATTCAAACTTCCACTCTCACTAGGCTATGGCTTCCATTCCAGAGTGCTGTCAGAGAAGGAAGTCATGATCAAGAACATTCATGGCCAAGCAGACTCTCCCTTTGCATGGTCAGGGGACACTTACCTGGGGAGCGTGGAAGTCCCCACTTGAAGGCAATGATGTACTTTTCACCATCACCCCTGAGGAGATATCTGATGATGCCGAGTAGAAGAGTCAGAATTCTCATCATCATTCAGCTTCAGTGAATCCACCTTTCACTTCTGTAGCATCAGTGGAAGCCACATGGGGAGGAGCAATGAGACACTTATTGCACAAACAGCCAAGGTAGTATTAGTGAAAGTGAGAGAGAGTGAAGTCGCTCAGTCCTGTCTGACTCTTTGTGACCCCATGGACTGTAGCCCACCAGGCTCCTCTGTCCATGGGATTCTTCAGGCAAGAGTACTGGAGTGGGTTGTCATGTCCTTCTCCAGGAGATCTTCCCAACCCAGGGACTGAACCCAGGTCTCCCGCATTGTAGGCAGATGTTTTACCATCTGAGCCACCAGGGAAGTCCTAGTGTTAGTACTGGTGAAGGCATAGTGAAAAGCCTGCATCCTGACCCCAAATCTAGTAGCAGCAAAAGGCCCCTTTCTCTCAGAGACAAAACAGAGAACCTGGACTCATTTCCCAACCTGGCCATAGGAAGGTGGTAGCCCCCTTCCCCGGCAAGAGCAGTATCAGAGACGCTGTTAAAACACAAGATTTAAAGCAGATCCATAGTCTCATAGGCTTCTCAGATTGTGCACTGGTAAAGAATCCACCTGCCAGTGCAGGAGAAACAAGAGATGTGAGTTTGATTCCTGAATCAGGAAGATCTCCTGGAGTAGGAAATGGCACTCCACTCCACTATTCTTGCCTGGAAAATTCTATGGGCAGAAGAGCGTGATGGGCTATAGTCCATGGGGCTGCAAATTATTGGACATGACTGAGCACACACAATGAATCTCACAACAGATTACTTAAATTGTTCATTTCAGTCAAGATCACTTATTATTGTAAGAACCAAGAAGATCTCTACTGAGAAAAGGCAATGGAGGCTGACTCTGAGAAAAAACTGATATTAGAATTATTTCAAGAATTTTAATAAAAGCTATCATATAAATGTTTCAGTGAAAATTATGAACATATTTCATTTTATTTATTTATTTTTGGCTGTGTTGGGTCTTCATTGCTGGGCGCTGGCTTTTCTCTAGTTGCACCAAGTGGGGGCTACTCTCTAGTAGTGGTTTGCAGGCTTCTCATTGCTGTGGTTTCTCTTGTTGTGGAGCATAGGCTCTAGGGCACAGTGCTGTGGGCTTCAGGAGTTGCAGCAAGTGGGCTAAGTAGTTGTGATTTTCTGGCTCTAGAACACAGGCTCAGTAACTGTGGTGCACAGGTTTAGTTGCTTCATGGCATGTGGGATCTTCTGGACCAGGTATCAAACCTGTGTCTCCTACATTGGCAGGCGGATTCTTTACCATCATGCCACCAGAGAAGCCCTGAACATGTTTTAAATAAATTAAGAAAATGGAAAGTTTCAGAAAAGAAATAGGATATATAGAGAAGAATGAAATGGGAATTTTAGAACTGGAAAAAATACAAAAACTTAAATTTCAAAAATGCAATGATTAAGCTCAACAAAAGAACTGAAAGACCAAAGAAAATCAAATGAACTTGATGATTTAACAGTAGAAACCACATAATCTGAACGACATGATAAGCAAAAATAGGAGTAAATGGAGTGTCTCCCTTTTCTTCTCGAGTTTTGGAAATTATGTTTGGTAGTTGAAGCAAAAATCATAATAATATCTAATGTGGTTCTATATGTAGAGGAAATTTTATTATTTAAAAATAATTCTATTATAAATGGGAAAGGGTTGCTGCTGCTGCTGCTGCTAAGTCGCTTCAGTTGTGTCTGACGCTGTGTGACCCCATAGACGGCAGCCCACCAGGCTCCCCCGTCCCTGGGATTCTCTAGGCAAGAACACTGGAGTGGGTTGCCATTTCCTTCTCCAATGCATGAAAGTGAAAAGTGAAAGTGAAGTCACTCAGTTGTGTCCAACTCTTAGCAACCCCTTGGAGCAGACCACGAGGCTCCTCCGTCTATGGAATTTTCCAGGCCAGAGTACTGGAATGGGGTGCCATTGCCTTCTCCAGGGAAGCGTTAAGCCATGTAAAAAAAGATCATGTTTTTATAGGTCACAGGAACTGGTAAAATGACTACAATATATCATACATATATAATATAATTCAAAGCAAATTCTAAAATATGATTATTTAGCTCATAGAAAAATAAGGAAAACAAATTAGTGAGAAAAGAAGAACAAAGAGAATAATGAGAAACATACCAATACAGATGGTATATGGGGTCATAAAACAAGCTGCAGCAAGTTTAAATGTAGCTAAATCATGCAGAATTTTTCTGTTAACTGCATAAATCAAATAATTAGTGAAATCAAATCAAATCAATAAGTGAAAGATTAACAGAAACTCCCCAGATGCCTGAAAAGACACTACTAAATAATCCATGGGTAAAGAGGAAACCTCAAGGAATTCAACTGAATGATGATGAAAATATAACATCAAGCTAAACTAGTGCTGATATGGAAACTTGTAGCATTAAATTCTTAACTTTAGAAAANGAGAAGAAAAAGAAGAAGAAGAAGAAGAGGAACAAGTAGAAGAGAAAGAAGAAGCGGAAAAAGAAGAAGATGATGAGAAGAAGAAGAAGCTGAGAAGAAGAAGAAGAAAAAGAAAAAGAAGAAGAAGAAGAAGAAGGTGAGAAGAAGAAAAAACGTTGAGAAGAAGAAGAAGAAGAAGAAGGTGAGAAGAAGAAGAATAAGAAGAGAGTGAGAAGAAGAAGAAGAAGGTT
>SJYW01021788.1:39586-57354 GCA_006410735.1 Raphicerus campestris | reverse complement strand
GCCCTGACACAAGGGGGCGGTGGTGGACACTTTTTTTAGGCTCACTTGTTCAGTCCTGCTGTGGGCAGGGAGGGACGCTGCAAACAATTAACACTGGCCTGTGCTCGCAGTGTCTCAGCCACATTGGGCCTGTCCCCGCTCATGACACGTGTGCCCTCCCTGCCCACACTGCTCAGCCTCTAGGTTGCTCTGCTGGGAACTGTCCAAGGCTGGCCCTGGGCTGCATGCACCTCCCAGGTCTAAGCCACTCAAGTTCAGGCACTCAGATAGTCCTTAGAGGCGCAAACTCAGTTGGTCCTGCATTTTGTGCCCTTCCCAGGTCTAAGCAGCTCAGGTGATAGGGTGTTTGGTGAGCATGGTCGCTGTGGCTTATTGCTTCCCCCGTCCCTGGCACTCCGTTTTCTGGGTGTACAACTGGCGTACCTTCTCAGGCAAATGTTAACCATCCAGAACCCCAAGAAGTGTTAGCAAAGAAGCCTGCTTGCAGTTTGGTAGATAATGTCTCTCTGGGCCCGCGATTGCCCCCTTCTGGCTCTGGCTGCCCTCGCTTGCCTGTCACTGGAGGGGGATGGTCTACAGTGGGCTTAGCTCTGTTCAGTCCTTTGTTCTGTGAGTGGGCCTGGCAGTGTCTTAGGTCAGGGTTTTTCACGAGGTAGCTATCCACAGTCTGGTTTGCTAGCCCAAGTTAGTTCCCTCAGATTGCCCTCAGGGCATTCAGGCCTGGTCCTTACTCTAAGCAATGGAGTCTGTGCCTCCCTGCCCAGCCCCCGCTTGCTAGTGGCGGGTGCAGGTGTCTGCACTGCTTCTCGGCTGATGGAGTTACCGTTGGGCACATAATCTGTGGTGTTTAATTATTTATTTATTTTTCCTCCCAGGTATGTTGCCCTCTGTGCTTCCAAGGCTCGCCAGGGACTCAGCACTTAGAGTGTTTCCTGGTGTTTGGAAACCTCTCTCTCTTTAAGACTCCCTTCTCAGGACAGAGCTCCATCCCTACCTCTTGTCTCTTTTTTTGTCTTTTATGTTTTTTCCTACCTCCTTTTGAAGACACTGGGCTGCTTTTCTGGGTGCCTGATGTCCTCTGCCAGGATTCAGAAGTTGTTTTGTGGACTTTACTCAGCATTCAAATGTTCTTTTGATGAATTTGTAGGGAAGAAAGTGGTCTCCCCGTCCTATTCTTCTGCTGTCTTAGGACTGCCCCCAGGAATTTTCAGTACTTCATTCTTAATTAATGTAGACTTCAAGATGCTTGAGGGATAGAATGTTCAGAGTTCATTAATTATCCAACACATGTATATCTCCATTCAGCAACTCTTCAATTTCTGCTTAAAGTTGGAGAAAGATGTCCAAGGAAGGAAACATGACAATGACATGTGCAAAGACTATCATAACACAGTAACTGAGCCCTGAACTTAAGTAGAATAAGTGTCCTGAACCTGATTTAACTGACTTGACTGATGTATTAGTTAGGGTTTGACCAGGGAAGTATACCAGAATGTGTAATATGAAATAATGAGGTTTACTATATGGATGGAATTACATAATTGTGGAGGTTGGTGAAGAATTCTAAGGAAGACTTACATCATTGCCTGCTGCTGAACCTAAAATTGCTATAGGCCAGAAGAGCTGACAGACTGGATAAAGCTTGCCCTGGAAAAGATGGAAATCAAAAGCAAATGGGAACTGATAGGAACAAATTGAAGCATGTGTGAATTTTTAACTGCCTTCAACCTCAAAATGCTAATTTAGTCCAGAAGTTGCTGGCATCATTTACAGTGGGCTGCACATGTGCCATGACTTGGAGCAACTTAAGTAGAAGAGTTGATGGACTGTAGTGTAATAGGCTACCCAACAGGGTGAGTCAGTATATTGGCAACTTGAGTAAGCTCAAGTGAAGCCCAGGCCATCATAAGGATCTTTCAGCTTCAAATTTGCAAGCATTCCTGTTGTTTAGTTCAGTTCAGTTTAGTAGCTCAGTAGTGTCTATTCTTTGCGACCCCATGGACTGCAGCACACCAGGCTTTCCTGTCCATCACCAACCCCTGGACTTTACTCAAATTCATGTCCATCGAGTTGGTGATGCCATCCAACCTTCTCATCCTCTGTCATCCCCTTCTCCTCCTGCCTTCAATATTTCCCCGTTTTGTATCAGGTTGCCAAAGTATTGGAGTTTCAGCTTCAGGATCAGTCCTTCCAATGAATGTTCAGGACTGATTTCCTTTAGAATGGACAGTTGGATCTCCTTGCAGTCCAAGGGACTCTTAAGAGTTTTCTCCAACACCACAGTTCAAAAGCATCAATTCTTCGGTGCTCAATTTTCTTTACAGTCCAACTCTCACATCCATACATGACTAGTGGGAAAACCAGAGCTTTTGACTAGACAGATCTTTGCTGCAAAGTAATGTCTCTTCTGTTTAATATGCTGTCTAGGTTGATCATAACTTTTCTTCCAGGAGCAAATGTCTTTTAATTTTGTGGCTGCAGCCATCATCTGCAGTGATTTTGGAGGCCCCCCCCTCCCCCGCCATAAAGTCTATCACTGTTTCCATTGTTTGCCCATCTATTTGCCATGAAGTGATGGGGCCAGATGCTAAGATCTTAGTTTTCTGAATGTTGAGTTTTAAGAAAACTTGTTTACCCTCCTCTTTCACTTTCATCAGGAGGCTTTTTAGTTCTCTTTCACTTTGTGCTGTCATCTGAGTGGTGTCAAGTGTGGTGTCATCTGCATATCTGAGGTCATTGATATTTCTCCCAGCAATCTTGATTCCAGCTTGGGCTTCATCCAGCCCAGTGTTTCTCATGATGTACTCTGCAAATAAGTTAAATAAGCAGAGTGACAATATATAGTCTTGACGTACCCCTTTCCTGATTTGGAGCCAGTCTGTTCCATGTCTAGTTCTAGCTGTTGCTTCCTGACCTGCATACAGACTTCTCAGGGGGCATGTCAGATGGTCTGTTATTCTCATCTCTTTCAGAATTTTCCAGAGCTTTGTGATCCCCACAGTCAAAGGCTTTGGCATAGTCAATAAAGCAGAAGTAGATGTTTCTCTGGAACTCTCTTGTGTTTTCAATGATGCAATTGCAGTTATGTTGCAAATTAATCTCTGGTTCTTCTGCCTTTTCCTAATCCAGCTTGAACATCTGGAAGGTCAAAGTTCATGTATTGTTGAAGCATGGGTTGGAGAATTTTGAGCATTACTTTACTAGCATATGATATGAGTGCAATTGTTCGGTAGTTTGAGCATTCTTTGGCATTGTCTTTCTTTGGGATTGGAAAGAAAACTGAATTTTTCCAGTCCTGTGGCCACTTCTGAGTTTTCCAAATTTGCTGGCATGTTGAGTGCAGCATTTTCACAGCATTATCTTTTGGAATTTAAAATAGCTCAACTGGAATTCCATCACCTCCAGTAGCTTTATTTGTAGTAATGCTTCCTAAGGCCCACTTGACTTTGCATTCCAGGATGTCTGGCTCTAGGTGAGTGATCATACCATTGTGGTTTTATGGGTCGTGAAGATCTTTTTTGTACAGTTCTTCTGTGTATTCTTGCCACCTCTTCTTAATATCTTCTGCTTCTGTTAGGTCCATACCATTTCTGTCCTTTATCGAGCCCATCTTTGCATGAAATGTTCCCTTGGTATCTCTAGTTTTCTCGAAGAGATCTCCTGTTTTCCCCATTCTATTGTTTCCCTCTATTTTTTGCACTGATCACTGAGGAATGCTTGCTTATATCTCCTTGCTATTCTTTGGAACTCTGCATTCAAATGGGTATATTTTTCCTTTTCTCCTTCACTTCTCTTCTTTTCTCAGCTATTTGTAAGGTCTCCTCAGACAACCATTTTGCCTTTTTACATTTCTTTTTTTGTGGAAATTGCCTTGATCCCTGTCTCCTGTACAGTGTTCTGAACCTCCATCCATATTTCTTCAGGCACTCTAACAGATCTGAATCCTTGAATCTATTTGTCACTTCCACTGTATAATTGAAAGGAATTTGATATAGGTTATCTCTGAATGGTCTAGTGGTTTTCCCTACTTTCTTCAATTTAAGTCTGAATTTTGAAATAAGGAGTTCATAATCTGAGCCACAGTCAGCTCCCTGTCTTGTTTTTGCTGACTTTAAGGAGCTTCTCCATCTTTGGCTGCAAAGAATATAATCAATCTGATTTTGGTGTTGACGGTCTGGTGGTGTCACTGTGTAGAGTTTTCTCTTGTGTTGTTGGAATAAAGTGTTTCCTATGACCAGTGCATTCTTTTGGCAAAACTCTATGAGTCTTTGCCCGGCTTCATTTTGTACTCTAAGGCCAAATTTTCCTGTTACTCCAGGTATTTCTTGACTTCCTACTTTTGCATTCCAGTCTCTTATAATGAAAAGGATGTCTCTTTTGGGTGTTAGTTCTAGAAGATCTTGTAGGTCTTCATAGAACCATTCAACTTCAATTTTTTTTTCAGCATTATTGGTCAGGGTATAGATATGGATTAGTGTGATACTGAATGATTTGCCTTTGAAAGGAAGAGAGATCATTCTATCGTTTTTGAGATTGCATCCAAGTACTGCATTTTGGACTCTTTTGTTGACCATGATGGCTACTCCATTTCTTCTAAGGGATTCTTGCAAACAGTAGTAGGTATAACGGTCATCTGAGTTAAATTCACCCATTCCAGTCCATTTTACTTCACTCTAGCCTAAAGTCACAAGGGAATAGAATTGGGGAGAAAGTGGTTTGCACATAGCTAATTGTCAGAATAAAATAATCTCAACTGTTCCTTTGTCTAGAAATTAGTTAAGACAAAATCAGCTTATTATATAATTGACATTTCTTGTGGTTTCTTTCATTTGAATTGTTCAGCAAACATTTCAAAATAAATAGAACTTTTTTTAACAGATACTTAAATCGTCTTTGAGTTCTAAGCCCTCTATTAATCATCGTATCAATGTATCAGTAAGCATAAAATTAAGTATTCCCCCCCCCNTCATTTGAATTGTTCAGCAAATATTTCAAAATAAATAGAACTTTTTTAAACAGATACTTAAATTGTCTTTGAGTTCTAAGCCCTCTATTAATCATCGTATCAATGTATCAGTAAGCATAAAATTAAGTATTCCCTCCCCCCCCCATATCAGGGGTCCAAGTTTTTCTTATAGAAATTTACTTGCTTGCTGGGAACCTTATAAAATTGTAGATTTTTAAAAATTAATTAATTTATTTTATTTTTGTTTGTGCTGGGTCTACGTTGTTGCAGGTGGGCTTTCTCTATTTGCAGTGATTGGGGACTACTCTTTAGTTGCCACATGGGAGCTTCTCATTGTGATGGCTTCTGTTGTTGCAAAGCACAGGCTCTAGAGTGCTCCAGCTTCAGTAGTTGAGGCTCCCTTGGCCTCCAGGCTCAGACTCAGTAGTTTCAGTGCTCAAGCTTAGCTTTCAGAGCTCCAAGGTATATGGGATCTTCCTGGACAGGGGTGGAACTCCTGTCTCCTGCATTAGCACAGAGCCAACAGGGAAGTTCAAAATCGAGGTTTACTGAGAAGTTTCAGTTCAGTTCAGATCAGTACAGTCACTCAGTCATGTCCGACTCTTTGCAAATGCATAAATCGTAGCACGCCAGGCNCTGCATTAGCACAGAGCCAACAGGGAAGTTCAAAATCGAGGTTTACTGAGAAGTTTCAGTTCAGTTCAGATCAGTACAGTCACTCAGTCATGTCCGACTCTTTGCAAATGCATAAATCGTAGCATGCCAGGCCTCCCTGTCCATCACCAACTCCCAGTGTTCACTCAGATTCATGTCCATCGAGTCAGTGTTGCCATCCAGCCATCTCATCTTCTGTCATCCCCTTCTCCTCCTGCCCCTAATCCTTCCCAGCATCAGAGTCTTTTCCAATGAGGCAACTCTTCGCATGAGGTGGCCAAAGTACTGGAGTTTCAACTTTAGCATCCTTTCTTCCAAAGAAATCCCAGGGCTGATCTCTTTCAGAATGGACTGGTTGAATCTCCTTGCAGTTCAAGGGACTCTCAAGAGTCTTCTCCAACACCACAGTTCAAATGCATCAATTCTTCGGTGCTCAGCCTTCTTCACAGTCCAACTCTCACATCCATACCTGATCACAGGAAAAACCATAGCCTTGACTTGACAGACTTTTGTTGGCAAAGTAATGTCTCTGTTTTTCAAAATGCTATCTGAGTTGGTCATAACTTTTCTTCCAAGGAGTAAGCGTCTTTTAATTTCATGGCTCCAGTCACCATCTGCAGTGACTTTGGAGCCTCCCAAAATAAAGTCTGACACTGTTTCCACNGTTGGTCATAACTTTTCTTCCAAGGAGTAAGCGTCTTTTAATTTCATGGCTCCAGTCACCATCTGCAGTGACTTTGGAGCCTCCCAAAATAGTCTGACACTGTTTCCACTGTTTCCCCATCTATTTCCCATGAAGTGATGGGATCAGATGCCATGATCTTTATTTTTTGAATGTTGAGCTTTAAGTCAACTTTTTCACTCTCCACTTTCACTTTCATCAAGAGGATTTTTAGCTCCTCTTCACTTTCTGCCATAAGGGTGGTGTCTCTGCATATCTGAGGTTATTGATATTTCTCCCGGCAATCTTGATTCCAGCTTGTNTGTTTGATGTTATGGAATTATTGGTAGTTCTCTAAGGTCTGATAAAATGGCATTGTGGTTGCAGGATAATATTCTTATACTTAGGAGATATGAGCTGAATCATTTGGTAGTGATATATTCTAAGCAAAAACAGTTTTTCTTAAAAAAAAATTAGTGTGACTCAACACTTTAAAGGAAAGAGAAAAGCATGTGTTCATCTCAATATTCAATTTTGAAAGGCTTATATCAGTAATAATTTCAAAAATAATTTCATAGCACAAAAGATATATAATAAAACAAAAATTAATATTTAGCCCATCAACAATTAATATTCAAGTATCTTGACTATATAAAAATCAAGAATAAAGAAAAGGAAAAAGCTAGTTCATAAATATAAGAATATGGGAGGGACTATGACATATAGAGCATACTTTTAAAATTTACTATTTCCACATACTCCAAAGGGGAAAATAAAATTATCCATACTAATTGTAACTAAGGTGATCCTTAGCACATCTGAAACAGGAGGACACTAGAAATCACACACCATTTGCAACCTTGGATAACTTATCTAATCTTTGAAAACTTCAGGAGCCTAATGATAAGTAAACAATAAAATTTAACTCTTGAACTCACTCAAAAACATTTGCTTTATGGAGGACAAATTCCCATCCCTTGAGATTGTGAGGTATATAGGCACTCAATGAATGTTTGTTAAACAAATTAATAATAGTATTAACAAATAAGGCACTGTGAGGATTCAAATAAAAGAGAGAATACCCCAAAAGCACTAAACACAAACCTTAGTATATATAAGCATTCAAAATAAAAAATTGTAGTTAACATCATCATCATTATTTTCTATTACTATTATTATAAGTAATGTAATTAATACCTCCACATCCAAGGAGATGTAATTATTCTCTCAAGCTTTGATAAGACTTTGCAACATACCAATTCCAGTGGACTGGGAACGNGTTAACATCATCATCATTATTTTCTATTACTATTATTATAAGTAATGTAATTAATACCTCCACATCCAAGTAGATGTAATTATTCTCTCAAGCTTTGATAAGACTTTGCAACATACCAATTCCAGTGGACTGGGAACGTTTGCTCCTGAGACAAAACCTCTGAGCAAATTATAATGGAGTGAATTTTCTCAAGTGTACTAACAATACTGGTGGCTGAGACTGATCATGAAATCTTTGTTGAATTCTGAGATTGAGTGATATTAGTATAAGAAGGTATTTTATTTAAGTATTTTTAATTTAATAACATATACATTTGACAATATGCTGATAATTTTGTCCAACTCAAGGTATTTGTATATCCTAGAGCCTCTGGGAAAATTCTTTAGATATAAATTTTGAAGCTTAGTAATTTTCTTACAAATGAAAAATCATGCAAATATTTGGATAAACCCCAGGCTCTGAAGACCACTTATAGTAGTCCACAGAGAAGAAGGTTTAGTTTTTAATGTATCTTTTTGGTAACAGAGCTGCCACCCTTCAGAAAGAAAAGTGATATGCTTTCTAACTATTTTTCTGTATTAAACTTTCTTACTGTAATCAGTAATTTTAAGTTATAAGATATAATATCCAAGAAAAATGCAGATGCTTTCTTGTAGATTAAATTCTGAGAATGACAGCCTAGTAAACTCAACTACCTAATGAAATATTCAGATTGACATTTTATTTTACTGTATTTATAACAGATATAAACAATATGACCTTTAAATGTTCTACTTTTTCTTCTTTAGTTGAAAAAATGCCACATTCAATGTAGATTTGCAGTTTTAACACTATATGTGAGAATCTATAAAAAGCAAGCATAAAAGCTTGAATAGTGTATAATAGGTTACCTATTATAATCAACTCAAACAGATAAACACAATTTTGACTGAAGTGTAGGTTTATTATGATTAATAGCAGTCNCCACATTCAATGTAGATTTGCAGTTTTAACACTATATGTGAGAATCTATAAAAAGCAAGCATAAAAGCTTGAATAGTGTATAATAGGTTACCTATTATAATCAACTCAAACAGATAAACACAATTTTGACTGAAGTGTAGGTTAATTATGATTAATAGCAGTCTTATTCTCAGTCTGTGGAACAGAAAATAAAATAGGAATATTTCACCTCTATCTTAATTGTACTTTTTTTTTTCTTTTTTAACACACAGCTTGTGGGATCTTAGTTTCCCAACCAGGGATTGAACCTCGGCCCTTGGCAGTGAAAGTGCGAAGTCCTAACCCCTGGACTGCCAGGGAATTCCCTGGACTTTTTAAAGTATAAGAATTTTTGTAAAGGATGATGATGATACTAACCATAACAAAATGATCTCTTGCTTGTATGGATTGCTTGCTAATTACTAGGTATTTTTATTTTCTTATATAAATTATCTCATTTAATCTCACAATAACCCTATAATATAAAAGTATTATCATTTTATTGATGATGAAAAAAGCACAAGACTCATATCTTGAGCTTGTGCTACAAAAGATATTCTGCTATAATATGTGATACTATGATCAATCAAATATTTCTGAATAGTTATTCTATATATAAAGTCTCATATATATTAATCGATAGATGTGTTGACATGGCAAGTTGCTATTCTCCATATGCTCAAATCACAGCTAAATCAATATCAGGTATCACAGTCCTACCTTCATTTAATCTGCCACTCACAGCCTAGAGATCTCCTGCCTAGTTACCTCCAGCATCAGCATTAGTGGATTTAGGCTCATCTTGTTGTTTAGGTAATTCTGACAGAGGCAGTGATTAGATTGAAACTTCAGATTTAATTCCACCCTCTTCTTTCCCCTGTATTCTGGTGTGACTTGAGTCAGGCTTTCCAAATCTGAACTCAGGCAACCCTGCTAGGCTTTTACTAAGAACCAGAGCCAGGTATATCTGCAGGAATTATTCTTGATGCTGCTAAGTCGCTTCAGTCGTGTTCGACTCCGTGCGACCCCATAGATGGCAGCCCACCAGGCTCCCCCATCCCTGGGATTCTCCAGGCAAGAACACTGGAGTGGGTTGCCATTTCCTTCTCCAATGCATGAAAGTGAAAAGTGAAAATGAAGTCGCTCAGTCGTGTCCGACTCTTCGAGACCCCATGGACTGCAGCCTACCAGGCTCCTCCGTCCATGGGATTCTCCAGGCAAGAGTACTGGAGTGGGGTGCCATTGCCTTCTCTTGAGTGCTCACATTTATCAAAGCTCACCTGGTCTTCTTTCTCTGATGCCATGCTTGCCCAAACATAAAAACTGTAATCTTTTTGTTTTCATCCATTTATTCAGCCTGGTTCTTCTATCCCCTTTTATGGCAGGACTTGTGCTCTGATTCTTTTTTTATGATAATTGGCTTCTCTGAGGTTGTCTTGTCTTGCATCCTCAATGTCACAGGCACTGGCCTACTCTACTCCCATTTAGAAATGCTAGTACCAGCCATTGCTTGAATCTCATCTGAGCATTCTACATACTCTGAACTTCGAGTCTACCCATTCAACTCTACACAGTCTGGAGACAGTTGCACTTTTTTCTTATTACCTTTCTACTCTTAAAATACAGTTGTGCTATTTCCTGGTTTTCGAGTCTCTCTATCTTGTCTCATACCCCTATGTCTAAATATAATCAGCCCCCCAATAACTATGATACTAAACCAAATGCAACAATTTCTAAATGTCTACACATTGTTAAGTGTCTTCAGAGATTAAATAAAATTTTTTTTCATTGTAAAAAGCAATGAGAGTGCAATCCATGAAATGTGTGATATACGCTTCAGAATTTTGTGACAAGCAGACGTGGTGAATGGTATGCTAGTAAAGGAACAGCCTCTGGGCAACCGTATAGAACACCAAAGTCTATTAACAATGCTGACCCTAGGAAATCCCTGGTGGTTCTGTGGTTAAGAAGCTGTTTCCAAAGCAGGGGACGTGAGCTCAGTTCCTGCTGGAGAACTAAGATCCTACCTACGAGAGACAATTAAGCCTGAGTGTTACAAAGAAAGGTCCTGCATGAAGCAGCAAAGATCTCATGTACCCCAACATAGACCCAAGGCAGCCAAATAACTGAATGCTTTTTTTTATAAAAAGCAGTGTTGACTTGAAACAAATAGATTGCCATATATTTCCCTGGCAAAGATGGGCTCATTTCAGATCAGCAGAAAATTGCAGTCCAGGGGCTGCAATCATGGTGAGCCATGTGCAAGTTCCTGCAAAACAAGTGAGGGAAGACCCTTTTATAGAGGGGAAAATGAAGCTGGTAGGGCTCTAGTAAACAAAGAGTTCACGGCTTTTCACTGGAGAGTCCTTGCCAGTAAAGAAGAAACTCTTTTCTTCCTCTTAGCCTCTGCTGTAAACCCAGGGCATGGGAACTCCCCTTTCTGGTCTCCCAATTCTGTTTAGTTGAATTTTCTGTTTATTATTATTATTTCTTTTCTTTTTTTTTTNTGATCCACACAGTCAAAGGTGTTGGCATAGTCAATAAAGCAGAAATAGATGTTTTTCTGGAATTCTCTTGCTTTTTCCATGATCCAGCGGATGTTGGGAATTTGATCTCTGGTTCCTCTGCCATTTCTAAAACCAGCTTGAACATCAGGAAGTTCACGGTTCACATGTTACTGAAGCCTGGCTTGGAGAATTTTCAGCATTACTTTACTAGCATGTGAGATGAATGCAATTGTGCGGTAGTCTGAGCATTCTTTGTCATTGCCTTTCTTTGGAATCAGAATGAAAACTGACCTTTTCCAGTTCTGTGCCCACTGCTGAGTATTCCAAATTTGCTGGCATCTTGAGTGCAGCACTTTCGCAGCATCATCTTTCAGGATTTGAAATAGCTGAACTGGAATTCCCTCACCTCCACGAGCTTTGTTCGTAGTGATGCTTTCTAAGTCCCAATTGACTTCATATTTCATGATGTCTGGTTCTAGGTGAGTGATCACACCATCATGATTATCTTGGTCTTGAAGATCTTTTTGATCTGAGCAGTTTAACTTTGTAAAAATAAGTTCAGTTCAGTTCAGTCGCTCAGTTGTGTCTGACTCTTCGATCCCATGAACTGCAGCACGCCAGGCCTCCTTGTCCATCAGCAACTCCTGGAGTTCACTCAGACTCACTTCCATCAAATCAGTGATGCCATCCAGCCATCTCATCCTCTGTCATCCCCTTCTCCTTCTGCCCCCAATCCCTCCCAGCATCAGAGTCTTTTCCAATGAGTCAACTCTTCCCATGAGGTGGCCAAAATACTGGGGTTTCAGCTTTAGCATCATTCCTTCCAAAGGGCTGATCTCCTTCAGAATGGACTGGTTGGATCTCCTTGCAGTCCAAGAGACTCTCAAGAGTCTTCTCCAACACCACAGTTCAAAAGCATCAATTCTTCGGTGCTCAGCCTTCTTCACAGTCCAACTCTCACAACCATACATGACCACTGAAAAAACCATAGCCTTGACTAGACAGACCTTAGTCAGCAAAGTAATGTCTCTGCTTTTGAATATGCTATCTAGGTTGGACATAACTTTCTTTCCAAGGAGTAAGCGTCTTTTAATTTCATGGCTGCAGTCATGATCTTCGTTTTCTGAATGTTGAGCTTTAGGCCAGTACCTGACCAAATTTTGTAATAGGTTAAAATATTTCCAGAGAATAATCAGTGTTTAGTGTCATATCAGGAGAAGGCAATGGCAACCCACTCCAGTACTTTTGCCTGGAAAATCCCATGGGTGGAGGGGCCTGGTAGGCCGCAGTCCATGGGTTCGCTGAGTCTGACATGACTGAGTGACTTCACTTTCACTTTTAACTTTCATGCATTGGAAAAGGAAATGGTACCCCACTCCAGTGTTCTTGCCTGGAGAATCCCAGGGATGGGCGAGCCTGGTGGGCTGCCGTCTATGGGATTACACAGAGTCGGACACGACTGAAGCAACTTAGCAGCAGCAGCAGCAGTGCCATATCATGGCATAAATTCTTGTGTTTTCTAATGCAAGTCAAGCAAAAGCACCATTTGTATTTATGTGACCAAATAAGGAGAATTATATATTTTTAAAAATAAAGATTCTATGTTATTTAAGAATAGGACAAGCTGAGTATATTCTGATAATGACTTTTTTCTTCAAATTGATGATCTAAAACATATTTTTATGTGAAAAAATTATCCAGCTGTTCCATCTTTCGTTCTCATCCTGAGAATCCTTTGTTATTATTTTAAGTGAATTCTAAGCTTAATTGTTTAAGATTGACTTTGTTTTAAAATTAAATATCTCTCAATAGTATTTTACTAACAACTCTATAATAAGTTAATTGGCATATTTATTTACACTTTGATATAATAATTAAGATAATTTTATTTTTGAAAGAAGACATTTCATGGAAGTATGTCATGTACTAGTTATTTTAAAAAATGAAATCAAATTTCATTGTGTGCTAAATAATATGTCTTTTCCTAAGCTTCCTTGGTACAGTAAACTCAAATAGATCCAAAACAAACACACTCAAACTTTTTCTTAAAAAAAAAAACTAAAAGAATTCAGATAAATTCTTTATATAAATGACTATAAAGATCTCAATTTCATGACCAGTGACTATTCATGCATATATATGTGTATAGGTATATACNGCTTCCTTGGTACAGTAAACTCAAATAGATCCAAAACAAACACACTCAAACTTTTTCTTAAAAAAGAAAAAACTAAAAGAATTCAGATAAATTCTTTATATAAATGACTATAAAGATCTCAATTTCATGACCAATGACTATTCATGCATATATATGTGTATAGGTATATACATATATGCTTACATGCATCATATGTACTGTATTTTTTTTTTCCTCCAATAAAGCTATAATAGTGAGGTGGTTTGGCAGATTGCCCTTTTTCTCTTTTTTTCAATTTTGTTGAGATCTAATTGATGAACAGCTCTGTATACATTTAATTTTTACAGCAAAATAACCTGAGTCACATATACTGCAAAATGATTAGCACTAATTTTAGTTAACATTCATCATTTTTTGTGTAGCTAAAAAAAAACAAAATAATCTTTTTTTCCTTATGATGAAAACTTTTAGCATCTATTCTCTTAGGAGTTTTCAAGTATACTGTACCACAATATTAACCATAATCATCATGTAGATTATTATTTTCAAAGATGGCTAAAACAGTATTTCCCATTACACATTCTCTTTCTGTAATGTACTTTTGACAGTTTTCTCATTGTGAAGTAGTACTGGATCTAGTAATGTTTGTCAACATGACAAAAATAATGCTCTGTGACTTCTAAAGCTGGATTATAAAAATCAAAATAGTTTCCTTTTGATTCTATTGAGATACCTTTCTTGGAACCAACTCATTGTGCTGTGTGGAAGACCAAGTAGACTGTGCAAAGGTCCACATGGAGAGAAAATAAGACATCACCCCCTACCCAACACATGCGCACATAGTGACCCTGCTTGGGGTTCCACTCTGCAGCCAGTATCAGTTTACCAACTCCGTGGAACTGAGTTTTCTCGAAAGTGCATAACCTCGTCCTCTGTTAAGCTGTGCTCTGAATATAGAAAGTCATGAACCAGCCTCACTAAACCCTGCACATACTCAGATATTTTTAAAAATATATAATTGTTTTTGTTTTATATAATTAAATTAGATCATATAAGGCAACTGAGTCTCCATCAGTTAATTTGAAAAACTTGCCTTTCAAGTTCTGAGTGCCACGTTAGAAATCCAAGGCTACCATGTCTATCTACCATGTTTATGTTCAAGTCACATAAAATACTATTTGTAGATGAATTGACAGAGTATCATCTACTTGACTGTCCCAGATGGCAATCACAGTGGCCATCACCATCACTGGTGATGATGCCACCATCACTAGTGGCATGTAATGCATGTAAATGATGAAGACTCTAGATGAGTCTTGTCCTGCTTCAGCTAGTCATTACCAATCTAAGGCTTCTTCTCACACTGAGTTCTTACATAGCAAGTTAGAGAGAGGAAGCCACCTCACTGTGGCCTTTCTGAATTGGTATTTCACAGAGTATGTGAGCATAATGAAATGACTGTTTTAAGCCATTAGCTTTTGAAGTAATTTTTATAATAAATTACTAAATATTTTATCTAGTTAGATAACTAGTTATCTATTTTATAATATCTGCTTTATAGTAGATAACTAACTAGTTATCTATTTTATAGTAGATAACGAACTAGTCTATTTTATAATAGATAACTACAAGTAATGGGATATTGCCTTTAAAAAATCTAAAATCTGATGCAGTGCTATTGATATGAGTGGTTTGGAAGAAGCTGAAAGGTCACTGAAGAAACTATTAGTGAAAACCTAAAAGTCATCAAAGACAGTGATACTAAAAGTGTAAAGCACTATGAGGAGGCTGTTAATGGGTGTATTAAAGGAAAGAGAGGAAAATGTTGTCAGGAGCTGGAGGAAAGGAGACCCTTTTATGCAGAGGCTGATAGTATAAAACTGACAACCAGAGTAATGTAGAAAGTAGAGGATATACTAAGAACATGATAATCTAATGTAAGGGGATTTATAAGCAAAGTTTTGAGTGTGCTGTCTATCATTTGCTAGTTGCCAAGTACAAAAAGAGAAAGGGGAAATTTTAGTGTAAATATAAATGGTCCTAGACTTGCTGAGTTTGTAAATGAAACTATTTCTCATTCTTAACCTTCTTTCGAAGAAGAGTCATGAAGTAAAAAATAGCCATAGTTCATAGATCAGCTCTCAGACTCCATCAGAAAAATCTCTCATGGTAAAGATGAAACTAAGGGTGCAACAGTAAAAGTGTTTGCTAAGCACCTNAGCCGATGATCTGCTTTGCTGGATGCCTGATGTCCTCTGCCAGCATTCAGAAGTTGTTTTGTGGAGTTTATTCAGCTTGAAATGTTCTTTTGATGAAGTAGCGAGGGAGAGAGTGTTCTCCCCATCCTATTCCTCCGCCATCTTCTTAGAGCCCCTATAAATCCTTTAACACACACAAAATGCCTTCAGAATATCTTAATGGAATGCTCTGTGGCCATCTCTGTTAAAAAATAGGGTTTCTAAGAACATTGAAAGGCTTATCACATGCTAGATTCAAGGGAGCCCCTGGAGAAAAGTTTTTGTGGATGTGACCATTGTCTAATGAAGTCTATTATAAATGAATATCCCCTTCATATTTGAATGAGATCCTTGCTGAGTACAGTACTCTGGGAAGTTTTCAACTATTATCTCCTCAAGTATTTTCTCATGGCCTTTCTTTTTGTTTTCTTCTTCTAGGACTCCTATGATTGAAATGTTGGAGTATTTGACATTATCCCAGAGGTCTTTGAGGTTGTAATTTCTTTTAATTCTGTTTTCTTTTTTCCTCCCTGCTTCATTTATTTCCAACATTCTATCTTCCACCTCACTTATCCTATCTTCTGTCTCAGTTATTCTACTGTTGGTTCCCTCCAGCGTGTTTTTTATCTCAGTTATTGCATTATTCATTATTGATTGACTCTTTTATTTCTTTTAGGTACTTGTTAAACATGTCTTGCATCTTCTAAATTCTTGTCTCCAGACTATTTATAACTCCATTTTGTTTTCAAGATTTTGGATCATTTTTACTATCATTATTCTGAATTCTTTTTCAGGTAGACTCCTTATCTCCTCCTCTTTTGTTTGGTTTGGTGGGCATTTATCATGTTCCTTTACCTGATGAATAATTCTCTGCCTTTTCATTTTGTGTGTTTGGGGTAGTTTTCTGTATGCTGGAAGTTTGTGATTCATCTTTGTTGTGGAAGTTCCTCCCTGTGGGTGTGGAGTTGGACAAGTCGCTTGTCAAGGGTTCCTGGTTATGGAAGCTTGCATCAGTGTTCTGGTGGGTGGAGCTGGATCTCTTCTCTCTGGAGTGCAATGAAGTGTCCAATAGTGAGTTTTGAGGTGTCTATAGAAAAAAACACTTAGGAATAAATCTACCCAAAGAAACAAATGACCTATATATAGAAAACTATAAAACACTGATGAAAGAAATCAAAGGTGACACAAATAGATGGAGGAATATACCATGTTCATGGGTCAGAAGAATCAATATAATGAAAATGAGTATTATACCCAAAGCAATCTATAGATTCAATGCAATCCCTATCAAGCTACCAATAGTATGTTTCAGAGAACTAGAGAAAATAATTTCACAATTTGTATGGTTATACAAAAAACACTGAATAGCCAAATAAATCTTGAGAAAGAAGAAAGAAACTGGAAGAATCAACCTGTCTGACTTCAGACTATACTACAAAGCTACAGTCAGCAAGACAGTATGGTACTTGCACAAAGACAGAAATATAGATAAATAGAACAAAATAGAAAGCCCAGAGATAAATCCACACACCTATAGACACCTTATCTTTGAGACAAGAATATACAATGGACTATGTCTCTTTAATAATTGGTTCTGGGAAAACTGGCAAACCACTTGGAAAAGAATTAAATAGAACACTTTCTAACACCATAAACAAAAATAAACTCAAAATGGACTTAATGTAAGACCAGAAACTATAAAACTCCTAGAGGAAAACATAGGCAAAGCACTCTCCAACATAAATCACAGCAGGATCCTCTATGACCTACCTCTCAGAGTAATGGAAATAAAAGAAAGATAAACAAATGGGACATAATTAACCTAAAAGGTTTTGCACAACAAAGGAAACTATAAGCAAGGTGAAAAGATAGCCTTCGGAATGGGAGAAAATAATAGCAAGTGAAGCAACCAACAAAGAATTAATCTAAAAAAATATACAAGCAACTTATGCAGCTCAATTCCAGAAAAATAAATGACCCAATCAAAAAGTGGGCCAAAGAACTAAACAGACATTTCTCCAAAGAAGACATACAGATGGCTAACAAACACATGAAAAGATGCTCAACATGACTCATTATCAGAGAAATGTAAATCAAAGCTACAATGAGGTACCATCTCATGTTGGTCAGAATGGCTGCTATCAAAAAGTCTACAAACAATAAATGCTGGACAGGGTGTGGAGAAAAGGGAACCCTCCTACACGGTTGGTAAGAATGCAAACTAGCACAGCCACTATGGAGAGCATTATGGAGATTCCTTAAAAAACTGGAAATAGAACTGCCATACTACCCAGCAATCTCACTGCTGAGCATACACACTGAGGAAACCAGAACTGAAAGAGACAC
>SJYW01021788.1:0-14145 GCA_006410735.1 Raphicerus campestris | reverse complement strand
ACTGTATAGTCTATTCTCCAGGCCAAAATACTGGAGTGGGTAGCCTTTTCCTTCTTCGGGGGATCTTACCAACCCAGGGACTGAACCCAGGTCTCCCACATTGCAGATTCTTTATCAGCTGAGCCACCAGGGAAGCCCAAATTAGTGATATATATCAACCAAAATACCCAGTATTCTCAGAGGTCAAAATGTATTTAGCAGTTGACACCAAACAAACAGCAAAAACCAATGTATATTACATTCAAACTGCAAATATGACCAAGAGAAAAAAATTAAAGGCAAGTAGATAAAAGGGACATACTGATTAAAGAGAAGCAAATTAAGAATATAACAGACCTCTCACCTAAGAGCATCAGGAAAAAATATAATGGAATGATATTTTTTAATGTATTGAAATAAAAACTCATTTATTTTTGGCAAGAGTATAAAATGACTCGCATTTGCAGTTAGTCTGGCAGGTTCCTTCTCTGTTTTCTTGATGTTGTTCAGTCGCTCAGTTGTTTCTGACTCTTTGCGACCCTAAAGACTGCAACGTGCCTGGCTTCTCTGTCCTACACTATTTCCTGAAGTTTGCTCAGATTCATGTCCGCTGAGTATGTGATGCTACCTATCTCATTCTCTGCTGCCCCTTTCTCTTTTTGCCTTCAGTTTTTCCAAACATCATGGTCTTTTCCAATGAGTCAGCTCTTCACATCAGGTGGCCAAAGTATCAGGTTTCAGCTTCAGTATCAGTCCTTCCAATGAATAGTCAGGGTTGATTTCCTTTAGCACTTACTGATTTAATTTTAAAAAGTTCTGTTTGGGAATAATATATTTTAATAAGAAAGAACAAAGATAAAGGATAGTCTGGGATGTTCTGTGTGTGTCTCACCATTACCTTAAGTGGTTATGTCTTACTTGCCTGTAGAATCATATCCAAACCAGGAAATTAACATTGGTACAAGATGTGTACAAATGTCTGTGTCACTTTATAATGTGTAGAGCCATGTAACTATAACCCAGAACCATGATAGAAAACTATTTCATCCACAAAGATTTCACAACTTTTTCTCCAATAACCCTAACTCTCGAAAACCATTTTGTTCTCAATTTCCATATTTGTGTCACTCGGCTCTATATTTTTGTGATGCAAGATATTTTTTCACTCAACATAATGGCCTTGAGATCAATCCAAATTATTGCATGTATAAATAATTTTTTTTAAATTATTGTTTACTATTTCATGGTATGGATTTGGGCTTCCCAGGTGGTGCTAGTCGTAAAGAACCTGCCTGCCGATGCAGGAGACATGAGAGATGTGGGTTTGATTCCTGGGCTGGGAAGATGCCCTGGAGGAGGGCATGGCAATCTATTCCAGTTTTCTTGCCTGGAGAATCCCATGGACAGAGGAGCCTGGCAGGGTATGGTCCATAGAGTCATAAAGAGTCAGACTCAACTGAAGCGACTTAGCATGCATGTATGTACACACCATATAGATTTACCCATTTGTTAAGCCATACATACATTGTAGAGCATTAGGGTTATTTACATTTGACTATGATGAATAACGGAGAAGGCAATGGCACCCCACTCTAGTACTCTTGCCTGGAAAACCCCATGGATGGAGGAGCCTGGTAGGCTGCAATCCATGGGGTGGCAAAGAGTTGGACATGACTGAGCGACTTCACTTTCACTTTTCATTTTTATGCATTAGAGAAGGAAATGGCAACCCATTCCAGTGTTCTTGCCTGGAGAATCCCAGGGACAGGGAAGCCTGGTGGGCTGCCGTCTATGAGGTCGCACAGAGTCAGCCACTACTGAAGCGACTTAGCAGCAGCAGCAGCATGGTGAATAAAGCTACTATGAAACATCACATACAGCTTTTTGTGTGGATGCAAGTTTTATATCTCTAGGATAAATGCCCAGAAGCATGATTGCTGAGTAATGTAAAATTTTAATGTGCGGGTTTTCATTCAGAGGGGCTTTATCATTTTACACTCCCAGTAGCCATAAATAAGGACAAAAAATTGGAAAGACACTAAAGGTTGAATGTATATAAACCATTAACAAATTGATAAGAAAAAAGGAAAGCAACTGCAAAGTGGAAAACGTATAAATGGCAAGTCAGGAAAGGAAAAAAAAGTACAAATGACAGTTAAACATGTAAAAAGATGGTCAGCTTACCAATAATCAAGGAATTAATTACAAGTTAACATGCAGTAAAATATTACTTCAATATCAAATTGACAAGAAATTTAATATTCTCATAATAGCAAATATTGGTGAAAAAGCAGACCATTGGAACTTTTTTTTTTTTTTTTTTTTTTGTATGCAGAATTGTCTTTGGCCATTGCCACTTTGAGGAATAGTTTGGGACTATCTGATGAAGTCAAAGATGCAGTTTAGCATAACTCAGTGAAAGCATCCCTAGACATGCATGTATCCTAGCTGCTGCTGCTGCTAAGTCGCTTCAGTCATGTCTGACTCTGTGCGACCCCATACGCGGCAGCCCACCAGGCTCCGCCGTTCCTGGGATTCTCCAGGCAAGAATACTGGAGTGGGTTGCCAACTGGAGTGGGGTGCCATTGTCCTCTCCATGTATCCTAGAGAAACTCTTATATATACACATAAAGATTTATTTAGTGCATAAAAATTTAGTAGATGCTGTTAATGCTTGACCCATGTCCCTTTGCCTGCCTGAGTTCACCTACTGCTTCTGTAAACAGCTCCTGACCTGCTGTCAGACCCTGACTTGTGTGTCTGGGTCTACCTTCTCTAGTTGAACCCCCTTTCTCCAGGAACAAATGGGACCTAAATGATGGATGTGGGAACAATTAGGAAATGCTTGTGTGAATATTGCTGAGGGCAGCTGTCAATGTAGGGAGTGGAGAGGCAGGAGCTAAATGCTTCAGCCTCCTTGTATGCTGGTAGAGTATTTTGAGGCATGGTCCACACAATCCCCAGTGGAATCACATCCCATTTACTCCCGGTGGTATTCTTCTTGTTAAAGCATACTTTATTGCCCATTTTCTCATTCCTGTTTTCCCTTTTTGATTTCCTTATTTGTGGTGCCTGGGATATCCTCTGAAATAAATGGTCTGTATCCAAAATTCTTGGCTCAGTTGGCTTGGAGAGAGAGGCATTCAAACTAAAATGAGGTAAGAGTGTTTATGCAGTATGGTTTATAATAATGAAAAATTAGAAAAACAAATGAGATTATTTTGTCTTGTCTTTTCATACTATGGTAGCAAAATAAATGAAGAATCTATTTTTCCCTCTAGAAGAATTAAGAGTTTATATCAATTTAATTTTCCCTGAATTGGAAACATTAATTCTTAAATTTATAATGCCACCTTATATGGAGTCAATACAGGGGGTGTCACAATTTGGTATAAATGTAGAGCTCACATTCAAGTGAACTACCAAGTAATGGGATTAAATGTGTACTTGGAAATAAATATGGTTATCAAGTTCTGATAAGTGACCATGGTGATGCTCATTCTCAAACAATTTCAACAAATCAAATAAAAAGTAAACTTTGTATTTTCTTTGCAGAATCAACAATTCAATTTTATTTTACCTTATACTTGCCTGCTTAGTGTGCCATAATAAATATTACAGATTGGGGATCTTATTAAGCAACAGAGATTTATTTTATCCCAATTGTGGTGACCCGAAGTCCAAGATCAATGTTCCAGCTGAGTTATACTTTGGTCAGAGTCCTCCCTTGTGGTTTCAGACAGCTACCTTTTGCTTTGTGTTTACCTGATCTCTTCTTTGTGTATGCTCTGAGAGGGAAAAAGAGCAAGAGGGTGGTGATAAGGAGCTCTCCACTGACTCTTCTTACAAGGACACTAATCCTATCAGATCACAGTTCTACNGTTTACCTGATCTCTTCTTTGTGTATGCTCTGAGAGGGAAAAAGAGCAAGAGGGTGGTGATAAGGAGCTCTCCACTGACTCTTCTTACAAGGACACTAATCCTATCAGATCACAGTTCTACCCTTATCAGGGCTTCCCTTGAGGCTCAGATGGTAAAGCCTCTGCCTGCAATGCAGGAGACCCTGGTTTGATCCCTGAGTTGGAAAGATCCCCTGAAGAAGAGGATGGCAACTCCCACTCCAGTGTTCTTGCCTGGAGAATTCCATGGACAGAGGAACCTTGTGGGCTACAGTTTGCAGGGTCTCAAAGAGGCATACACAACTGATTGACTAACACTTCCACAGTTATGATCTACTTTAACCTTAATTATCTCCTTAGAGGTTCCAGTCTTGGTCACAATGGGGGTTGGGGCTTCAACATACAAATTTTAGGGGATGCAGACATTTAGTCCATAATATACATTCTAGTCTTAAGATTTCTTAAAATAAGTTATAATGAAATGGTCTCTCATTAATTACTGAGAAGCTTTTGAAATTATACACAAATAAATTGTTTTTCAATGTTGATTTTTGGTTTCTAAGAACTTATTACAAACTCTAATCACATAGAATATAAGGTTTGGGATAAAACTTTGAAATCATCCACAGTAAATACCCAACATAATTTACTTCTATGTGTTCTTGCCAAAACCATACTCTTAGACACAGGAAGCAATGCATTATTTTTACTTGAATATTAAAAAAAAATTCTTCTTAATATTGGCCTGTAATAAGTATTCTTATATTATTCACACATTAGACCTAGATCTGCCATCTGGAAAATGCTAAATATACATGTTCTCTGCTTTCACAATTCATATAATTTATCTTCATGGTAACCTAACCCTAGAACAAATCAGGTGTTCAAACAGAATACTGTGATGTGTATGTTGGCTGTCGATTAATATGTATTTTCTTCTATGATTTTCTCATAGAGTTAACATAGTGTAGACACTTCTTCTCATTTTATGTCATATCAGACATACTGCTGTTTCAAAATGAAAGTTATGTTGTAGTGGTCGTTCTTTTGCTAAAAGAAAGAAGGGGAGGAAAAGAAAAATCAATTACGTGATTATATTCTCCACTTCTCTCCTTTGGTATATATTGCTGCTGCTATCATTGAATAGTTGACATAGAGTTAAGTCTGGAGAAAAATTTATATCGTATGTACATGCTAAGTTGCCTTAATTGTATCTTTGTGACCCCATGGACTATAGCCCATCAGGCTCCTCTGTCCATGGGATTCTCCAAGCAAGAATACTGGAGTGGGTTGCATGCCTTCCTCCAGGGTATCTTCCCAACTCAAAGATCTAACCTGTGTCTCTTGCATTAGCAGGCAGGTTTTTTTTTTTTTTTTTTTTTTTTTAACCCACTAGCTCTTCCTAGGAAGCCCATTGGTAAAAAAAAATTCAATGACTGTCTCACTGAAGAGCTGTACATGAGGTATCATTATTGTTGCTATTGCTTTCAGGAATTGGATTCCTGTTGTATTCAAATGTAGTTCTTCTAGATATTTTTGTAATATGATCATCTCTGACTTTCTAAGACACTTCCTATTCCTTAGGGGCATAAAGACTGAAAACTATAAGTCCTTACCATGCTTGCCACTGGGGTTCGATTATTCTAAGCTGATGAGAGGCTATCTCATGAGGTTGTGTAGGATTAGAAGCCAGTGTTCTCATTTGATAGTGGAGGGTAAATGGATAGATTTTGGCAGATGGCAGATGTGGGTTTTTTTCCCCAGAGATCTTGGGCTATCTTGTTGATGGTTACTCTTGGAGGGATGGTAGGCAACTGAAATCATGAATGACTTCCTAAGATTCCTTTACTTAAGAAATCATTGAAATCAGCCCTTTTGACCTTCATTCCTCACCTCCCAATAATTGTATTTGCTTCTAATTCTATATATTAAACCCTTTTAGATATGAAATATTTGCAATGCTTTTGATTTTGATAACCAAATCCTCAATATTGGGTAGTGTACATTTGGCATTCTTTGATGCTGATAGGAAATTCTTTTTGTTTTATTAATAGTTTTATGGTTAGATGTGAGGAAAATCCCAGAATCTTTTAAAATTGATTTTATTAGATTAATTATGTGTCTCCATCATACCCAAAGCTCTGTTTTTCCTAATTGTTTCAAAAATTCTTTTTGAGAGATTAAAAAAACTTGATGTTAATGGTTTTCACATTTTATAATATCAAAAACTGAGAAAATATGTAATAAAATAAAATTAGTATCAGTACATTATGACAAAGACTCTCTCCTTGACCAGACTATTGACTGGCTCCTTGAGCCTGGCTCCCTGAGGCATGTCCTCAAGATTCTTGCTTAAATGCAATAATCCTGTTAAGTGAGAATTCACCACTCTGGATATCTGAAGATCAAGTTCTTCATTTTTCGCTACTCACAAGGGTTAGGTGATAACCCTGGTCTAATTTAGTAAGAATTGTGTTGAATCTGCTAAGCCAGAATCACGACTTACCCCTGAGGTTTCCATCCACTGACCCCTTCAAACTTCCCCTTTGATATAAATCTCAACTTGTCCATGTATTTAGAAATGAGATCAATATATATTGAGGTTCTCTTTTCCTCTATTGTAATAATTCCTTTGAAAATCTGTTTGTTTCTGCTTCATCTACAATCTGGCTCTGATTTTTCTTCTTTACTTTTATATTGTTCTATTTCTTGTTAATATTTATTTATATTATATATGTTGCAAATAAAATTTATCCATAATTGGAATAAAAAACATTGAAAATGTGAGATAAAGTATCAACCCAATATTTTTAATCTTGGCAAAAGAGATAGTAAAATAGATTGTACTATGAAAGACTCTTTGAGTCTTTCAAGTAAAATAGCAAATGTCAAGTTATATTGCATTGCTTCAGGAACTACAGAGGTTAGCTATCACATTCAAAACTATTAAAAAAAAAATCTCAATCTAGTGAACAGGCTTGCAGTTAAGATTACTTCTTAGTTGGAGGGCAAATATTTAATAAATGACAGCAAAGAAACCAGATCTTGGTACAATAGCATTAAAAAGCTTAAAGTTTTTTTTTCTTTTTTTAAACTATGTCATTGAGAAGAAATAAAGCTTATTTTGAGGTTTCACTTTGTTAGAGTTGTTAACATTGCTGATTTTACCTAAATTATGGCAAGGGTTAGAAACCCGAACCTCTGAAGGAAGTAGCTTAACTCTTTTTCCAGAATTTACTAACCACAAGTCCTAGAAAACTCCCAAGGGCAAATTTCACATTTCTGGCCTCGTTTAAGACTGAAATCATTTTTGGGAGAAATTCTGAAGAGCTTAGAGAAAGCATCCAAAATTTCAATTGCTTCTCTGAAACCTTGGAATTCTGCCTGTTAATAATCTCCATGCTCTTTGCTTAGAATTTACACACAGAATCAACTGACAGGAAACTGCCTATCACCCCCGACCCCCACCGAAAGAGTGTGCCAAAGCACTCGTCAGAAACCACAATGACAAAAATAGATCCATTGACAATCATACAGTGACTAAGAAGTGGATGTTGGGATTGAAGCTATCTTACTCTTTTTTTTCTTGTTTTGATAATGGTGTTAAAAAGAAAGAGAAAGCTATAGCATCTGGCCAAACAGCTTGTTCACTAAGTCTAGCCCTGTGTAATTTAAAATATTTGAGTTCTTATAACATCCTTGAAAAGCATGGCATTCAATCCAAACACCACAGACATACAGTACAGAACATCTCACTCCAGTCATGCTGCCGGGTATAGCTTGCAGCAAAAGCAACAATAAAAAAAGAAAATTCTCTTTGTACAGCTGAATGGCTGCACTAGAATTTTCAGTGTTCAGATGTAATTAGAAAACAGCTGTGAAGGAAAATCAATTGTTCCTGGTAGTCAATGGCTAATTTTCCACAATCAGAATAAAGAATGCAATATGACATGTTTGTAATGAGCAAGTAATTGTTTCTCTTTCGTTTATTGTTTTAACATTTTTCCCTTTATTTGTGAGAGCTGTCATTTGCTTGCTTCAGGACAGCTTCTCCCATGTCTGCTTCTCCCATCCATATTTAAAAACTCTCAACTGCCAAGCAGGCTACATAGTCCAGCTCAATTTATTCAAGATTGCCTTACTTATGATGATGATTTGTAGACTAGCAAGGAAATGTTGTCCTTGCTTTTATGAATTCACAATAAAGCTTCCATAAATGGAATGGTTATTAAACACTAGCATTTATTCATGGAGTTTAACTTTGATTCTTTCCTCAAAGGTCTCATGTGTCAAAATGAGGCAGTTCCCAGGATTCATTGACCTGCTGGTCCACATGCCTCTGGATTACAAAATAAAACTAAACTAGAACAACCACAGGGCCCTTAAAAAAAAAAAAAAAATATATATATATATATATATCCTTCTTCTATCATTAGCATAGACAGGAAGGGGTTGATTGTTTCAACAGATGGATAGAAAACTAAACCTCTATGGTGCCCAACTGGAATGTGGATGGATGGAAAATAAACTTAAATGCTACAATAGGCCAATGAGAGTAAAATTGTTTTATCATGCAAAAGAGTCTGGTTGAGAAATACCAGGAGGAATAACACTCCTCTGCTGCTTCCAGCTGATAAAAAAAGAAAAAAAGTACTTACATTATTTGGTGAAATTAACCTATTACTTATTTTTTAATACTTTTTTTTTTTTTTTGTAGAACATTCTTTGAAAGCTAATGTAGTGACAGTGCAAGAAAGTAAAATGAATAGTAATAAGAACTGAGTCTCAGTTGCTGTGTAATCTTGGGACCATGCCTTAATTTTAGTTTCCCGTACATTTCTTTTTAAGAGAAGATGATATGTGTTCTTTCTCTTCCTAATAATTATGATACAAAATACACTAATACAGTAATCAATATTTGCAAAAATCTCAAGTTCTAGAGGAAAATGATTCCTCAGCTTTTCAAAACTGCATGATTAGCAACCAATAGCTAGTAGTAATAACTGATTTCATAATGTCTATTTATGCTTATGATTGACACATAGGGTTGAAATTATAGTTAAATTTTTCTTAGCTTTTTAATCTTCAGAGAACTTGCTCCAGATTCTGTGTGGTGTTTGTTACATACTATTTTCTGGGCCCCCCGAAAGATATTATGGGCCAAAGTAACAAATTATAAGAAAAGGAACTCTGTATTTTTATGAAGCAGTCTAAATTATTGACTGGGAACTAAAATTTGAAAACTGCTTGCATAATTAATATGCTATGGGTAATAAATATTATATGTTTTAAGCTGAAATCTGTTTTTCAAATGATTAAGGTATTGTATGATTTTTAAATGAAATTTTAGAAGGCATTGTCCTGTATGATTATCTGTCCACCTTTTATATAATGCTTCACAGTTTGGGGTAAAATATGGGTAATTAAAACACAGACACATCCAAAAGATGATTGATTGATTTTGTTTTGTTTTTAAGAGTAGAATGTCACACATACAGTTTTATAGTTTAAGACTTTGTGCAAGAAAGCCGATGAAAGTTAGATAGAAAAATGAAATAAGAGAAGAAAGATGACACTTGTCATCCCAGGACTGTAGGAGGAGGTGATGTAACTGAAAGCTACTTAGGTGGTATAATTATATATACATTCTAGGAAAACAGACAACCAATTTAAGTGAAGGAGAAAGACAACAGACAAAAGTATGACAACTTCTCTACATTTTCCAGGATGATAGCTACTAAATTATCATATAGTATGTATTAATACATATCACATACTTTCTCCATGGTACCAGAAGCCTGTTCCCCACCACCCTCGTCATATATCTGATAAAAATATCTTTTCATCTGGTCACAAATGCAGGCATCTGACAGAGGCTGTGTCAATTATAGTTTATCTATTAGAAAATTTGAAAATTATGGAGTAACATACAGAGTGAAGGCTGTTAGAATTAAGTTGGAGTTAACTTATGACAAACTTAAAGGTTACATAACATCAAACTCCTGCTGCTGAAATTCCCAAATCTTCCCCTTTCCTTGCTCTTCCCAGGAACTGTTTCTTCAGCTTTTTCTCATTTCATGATTAACTGAACAACTTGTCTAGGAAGTTCCTGTCACTCAGCTATCTCCCTGATTTTATTTAGTTGGTTTGTGGTAAATAACACCCAAATACATTAAATCAATCAATCAATCAATTAAAATAATACAAAAGTTAGTACCTGAGAGTATGTCACAGGCAACTCTTCTTGAGTACTAAATGTGGTTTTGGAATTCCTCAGACTGAAGGAGGACAATAAGGAAAGTAATACCTCCTGGATGGTAATGCAGTAGTCATATCTGCCAATGGTAAAATACCTAATCAGATCTTGAATCCTAATCCTCTGAGAGTATCCTCCCACTGACAGAAGATCTATGGAAAGGCAAGTGCTTGCATAGGCTAGTTTTTATAGGGTATAAGCAAAGACAATGCTCAAAATTCTCCAAGCAAGGTTTCAACAGTACATGAACTGAGATTTTCCTGATATTCAAACTGGATTTAGAAAAGGCAGAAGAATTTGCTGTATGGCTCAGAAAACTCAAACAGGTAATCTATATCAACCTAGAGGGGTGGGAAAGGAGGGAGATGGGAGGGAATTTCAATAGGATGGGTATATATGTATATCTATGGCTGATTTATGTTGAGGTTTGACAGAAAACAGCAAAATTCTGTAAAGCAATTATCATTCAATAAAAAATAAATCAATTAGAAAAAAGAAAAGGCAGAGGAACTAGAAATCAAATTGCCAACATCTGTTGGGTCATCAAAAAAGCAAGAGAGTTCCAGAAAAAAAATCTACTGCTTTATTGACTATGCCAAAGCCTTTGACTGTGTGGACCACAACAAACTGGAAAATTCTTAAAGAGATGGGAATAACAGATCACCTTACATGCCTCTTGAGAAATCTGTATGCAGGTCAAGAAGCAACAGTTAGAACCGGACATGGAACAATGGAATGTTTCCAAATTGGGAAAGGAGTATGTAAAATATTCTACCCTGCTTATTTAATTACATGCAGAGTACATCAGGTGAAATGCCAGGTTGGATGAAGCACAAGCTGAATCAAGATTGCCATGAGAAACATCAATAACCTCAGAAATGCAGATGACACCACCCTTGTGGCAGAAAGTGAAGAAGAACTAAAGAGCCTCTTGGTGAAAGTGAAAGAGGAGAGTGAAAAAGTTGGCTTAAATCTCAACATTCAAAATACTAAGATCATGGCATCTAATTCCATCATTTCATGGCAAATAGATGGGGAAATAATGAAAACAGTGAGAGACTTTATTTGGGGCGGGGGCTCCAAATCACTACAGATGATTACTGAAGACATGAAATTAAAAGATGTTTGCTCCCTGGAAGGAAAGCTATAACCAACCTAGACAACATATTATAAAGCAGAGACATGGCTGACAAAGGTGCATCTAGTCAGAGTTATGGTTTTTCCAGTAGCCATGTATGGATATGAGAGTTGGGTTATAAAGAAAGCTGAGCCCTGAAGAACTGATGCTTTTGAACTGTGATGTTGGAGAAGACTCTTGAGAGTCTCTTGGACTGCAAGGAGATCAAACCATCCAATCCTAAAGGAAATCACTCCTGAAAATTCATTAGGACTGATGTTAAAGCTGAACCTCTGATACTTTGGCCAACTGATGCATAGAACTGACTCATTTGAAAAGACCCTGATGCTGGGAAGATTGAAGGAAGGAGAAGGGGATGACAGAAGATGAGATGGTTGGATGGGATCATGGACTAGATGGACATGAGTTTGAGCAAGGTCCGGGAGTTGGTGATGGACAGGGAGGCCTGGCATGATACAGTCCATGGAATCAAAAGGAGTTGGACATGACTGAGTGGCTGAATTGAGCTGAAGAAACAGCAAATCTGTGGAAAGGGCTAGTTGCTTCAGAAACAATGAAATATTTAACATAAAGTGTAAGAATCCCCAATTCTTCCTTCAAATAATGAAATGAAACTTAAGTTGGACGCTAAGCAGGGCCAAACTTCCCCCAAACAAAACTAAAACAAAGCAAAAAACTGACTGTTTTGCCAGTAAGAGTAAGAAGAGGGATCAACTCCACATTCAGAGATTGATTCTAAATGTTCTGAAATTTTTCAGAATTGGACTAGTACACAGTTCAGTCAGATTTGTTATATAAAAGCTTGGATGTTGGTTAGAATACACTGAGTCTGTTATTCTTGGAATATCTTAGAATATGCAAACAATTTGGAGAGATTCCCCCTAACCTCTGAATATCTTTCTTCTCCATCTGAAGAAGTTTCTATTTTATATTCTTTGCTAACTGAAGATGTGATTTTATGCTGGAAGGGAATAATTATTCTCTGAAATTCCATATTCAGGGCCACATATTTCTTTGAAGATCCTTGCTGGATTAATAAAATCTATTTTCAACAAGGTCATAAAAATCACATATGTAACTGACTTGGAAAGAAGAATTACATATATAAGTAATTACATTAATTTGGTACAGAATGTCATCAAAAACCTTATGGGAATTTTCTCAGTAAGGGTGAATATAATTTTCAAACAGGTTGGATGTTTTTTCTACATATCTATTCAGCAGATAATTATCTATTATTTGTTTGGGAAACCATGTGGCTAAAACAAACTTGAAATGAAAAGTGATATATACTATGTTCCCATTTTTAAATTTAAACTCTCCATGTAATATAGAAAATGCAAGGTAATGACAATGAGAAATAAGGATGTTGAATTAATTGTACCTTCTGCATAACTCACCTGGTCTATATCCAATTCCTGTATCCATAGTTATATATTCTGTTCTCTTTTCTATTATATAAGTTAAAATGTTTCTGATCACATCTAAGGCTAAAACCTCTACCAGTACTCTGGATTTCCTCTAAGAATATATTCAAGATTGTTGTTCCTGCAATTAATCTTTCTCACTCCATCATCAAGTTCTCCTGTCTACTAAATACCTCTTTTGTAGTATATAAACTGTTACAATCTTAAAAAATTAAAAATAAGCCTCATTATATATCCCTCCCCACATTCAACCCTGATTCTTCGCTTTTATATATGTCAAAATTATTTTACTCATTTTCTCATCTTCCTCTTATCCCACTTTTTCTAGTGCTGTCTACAATTCAGATTTTATTTTCACAACTCAATATGAACAACACTTGTTAAAATCACCGATGATATCTGAATTGCCAGATTTGAAACTCAGTTCTTAATATCCGTACTAGAGGNACAATCTTAAAAAATTAAAAATAAGCCTCATTATATATCCCTCCCCACATTCAACCCTGATTCTTAGCTTTTATATATGTCAAAATTATTTTACTCATTTTCTCATCTTCCTCTTATCCTACTTTTTCTAGTGCTGTCTACAATTCAGATTTTATTTTCACAACTCAATATGAACAACACTTGTTAAAATCACTGGTGATATCTGAATTGCCAGATTTGAAACTCAGTTCTTAATATCCGTACTAGAGACTTAAAATATACACCTGATACAGGAGATAAGCGCACCCCTTCTTGAAATGCTTTATTCATGTGATGTGTCTGACATCACTTTTTCTTGATTTATCATTCCCTCTAAACTTTCTTTGCTGTTTTTCCTTTATGTAATTGAATATACATTTAGGAAAGCCTAAGCTCAATTCTTGGCCATTTTCTCTCTCTGCTTTTATCTTCTAGCTGATTTTGTCCAGTCCCAAGATTTTACTGTCATACAAAAAGTGATGTCTTCAAAATTTATACCTCAATTACCGATTTTTCCCCTGAAATTCAGCTTCTTATAGTCAAATAATGTTTACTTGGATGTCTAATAGTCTAATAGTTAATGTTACCATATCTAAAATTAAACTTTCTTTTCTTAAGTCTCTATCTTCTGAAGAGTTAAAAGTTCTCATTATTTTGCAGTGTTTCCCTGGTGCCTTAGACGGTAAATGTGGTAACCTTAGACGGTAAATGCCTACAATGTGGGAGACCTGGGGTCATTCCCTGGGTCAGGAAGATCTCCTGGAGAAGGAAATGGCAATCCACCTCAGTACTCTTGCCTGGAAAATCCAATGGATGGAGAAGCCTGGTAGGTTCAAGTCCATGGGGTCACAAAGAGTCGGACACGACTAAGCGACTTTACTTACGTTATTTTAATGTATAAACTCAGCATTCAGAAAACGAAGATCATGGCATCTTGTCCCATCACTTCATGGGAAATAGATGGGGAAACAGTGGAAACAG
>SJYW01021787.1:88467-110730 GCA_006410735.1 Raphicerus campestris | reverse complement strand
TTCTTTCTGGCTTACTTCACTCTGTATAATCGGCTCCAGTTTCATCCACCTCATTAGAACTGGTTCAAATGTATTCTTTTTAATGGCTGAGTAATACTCTATTGCGTATATGTACCACTGCTTTCTTATCCATTCATCTCCTGATAGACATCTTGGTTGCTTCCATGTCCTGGCTATTATAAACAGTGCTGCGTTGGACACTGGGGTACACGTGTCTCTTTCAATTCTGGTTTCCTTGGTGTGTATGCCCAGCAGTGCGATTGCTGGGTCATAAGGAAGTTCTATTTTCAGTTTTTGAAGGAATCTCCACACTGTTCTCCATAGTGGCTGTAACAGTGTAAGAGGGTTCCCTTTTCTCCACACCCTCTATAGAATTTATTGCTTGTAGACTTTTAGATCACAGCCATTCTGACTGGCATGAAATGGTACCTCATTGTGGTTTTGATTTGCATTTCTCTGGTAACGAGTGATGTTGAGCATCTCTTCATGTGTCTGTTAGCCATCTGATTGTCTTCTTTGGAGAAATGTCTATATAGGTCTTTGGCCCATTTTTTGATTAGGTCTTTTATTTTTCTGGAATTGAGCTGCAGGATTTGCTTGTATATCTTTGTGATTAGTTCTTTGTCAGTTGCCTCATTTGCTATTATTTTCTCCCATTCTGAAGGCTGTCTTTTCACCTTGCTTATACTTTCCTTTGTTGTGCAGAAGCTTTTAAGTTTAATTAGGTCCCATTTGTTTATTTTTGCTTTTATTTCCAATATTCTGTGAAGTGGTTCATAGAGGATCCTGCTGTGATTTATGTTGGAGTCGTGTTTTGCCTATGTTCTCCTCTAGGAGTTTTTATAGTTTCTGGTCTTATGTTTAGATCTTTAATCCATTTTGAGTTTATTTTTGTGTATGGTTTTAGCAAGTGATCTAGTTTCATTTTTTCACAAGTGGTTGACCAGTTTTCCCAGAACAACTTGTTAAAGACACTGTCTCTTCTCCATAATATATATTCTTGCCTCCTTGTTAAAGTTTAAGAATATGAAGGGTAGGATCATAAATTTAATCAATATTTAGGAGCAAATTCCAAGCCACCATGATTATTTTATGGTGTATAAATTAACGATTCAAAGTGTTATCTATCTATTAAAGTAAAATTACAAAGAGGTGACCTAGCTGTAGCTGACCCAGAAGAGATTCAGTTCAGTTCCGTTAATCAGTCGTATCCGACTATTTGCGACCCCATGAGTCACAGCATGCCAGGCCTCCCTGTTCATCAACATCTCCTGGACTTCACTCAGACTTACATCTATTGAGTCCATGATGGCATCCAGTCATCTCATCCTCGGTCGTCTCCTTCTCCTCCTGCCCCCAAACCCTCCCAGCATCAGAGTCTTTTCCAAGAGTCAACTCTTCTCATGAGGTGGCCAAAAGACTGGAGTTACAGCTTTAGCATCATTCCTTCCAAAGAAATCCCAGGATTGATCTCCTTCAGAATGGACTGGTTGGATCTCCTTGCAGTCCAAGGGACTCTTAAGAGTCTTCTCCAACACCACAGCTCAAAAGCATCAATTCTTTGGCGCTCAACCTTCTTCACAGTCCAACTCACATCCATACATGACCACAGGAAAAACCATAGCCTTGACTAGACGGACCTTAGTCAGCCAAGTAATGTCTGCTTTTGAATATGCTATCTAGGTTGGTCATAACTTTTCTTCCAAGGAGTAAGCATCTTTTAATTTCATGGCTGCAGTCACCATCTGCAGCGATTTTGGAGTCCCAAGAAATACAGTCTAACACTGTTTCTACTGTTTCCCCATCTATTTCCCAGGAAGTGATGGGACCGGATCCCATGATATTCGTTTTCTGAATGTTGAACTTTAAGCCAATTTTTTCACTCTCCTTNGTCTAACACTGTTTCTACTGTTTCCCCATCTATTTCCCAGGAAGTGATGGGACCGGATCCCATGATATTCGTTTTCTGAATGTTGAACTTTAAGCCAATTTTTTCACTCTCCTTTTTCACTTTCATCAAGAGGTTTTTTTTTAGCTCCTCTTCACTCTCTGCCATAAGGGTGGTATCATCTGCATATCTGAGGTTATTGATATTTCTCCTGGCAATCNGGCTGTCTGGTTAGGCCTTACAAATAGCTGTGAAAAGAAGAGAGGTGAAAAGCAAAGGAGAAAAGGAAAGATATAAGCATCTGAATGCAGAGTTCCAAAGAATAGCAAGAAGAGATAAGAAAGCCTTCTTCAGTGATCAATGCAAAGAAATAGAGGAAAAGAACAGAATGGAAAAGACTTGAGATCTCTTCAAGAAAATTAGAGATACCAAGGGAACATTTCATGCAAAGATGGGCCAATAAAGGATAGAAATGGTCTGGACCTAAAGAAGCAGAAGATATTAAGAAGAGGTGGCAAGGATACATGGAAGAATTGTACAAAATGACCTTCACGACCCAGATAATCATGATGATGTAATCACTAATCTATAGCCAGACATCTTGGAATGTGAAGTCAAATGGGCCTTAGAAAGCATCACTATGATCAAAGCCAGTGGAGGTGGTGGAATTCCATTGGAGCTATTTCAAATCCTGAAATATGATGCTGTGAAAGTGATGCACTCAATATGCCAGGAAATCTGGAAAACTCAGCAGTGGCCACACGACTGGAACAAGTCAGTTTTCATTCCAGTTCCAAAGAAAGGCAATGCCAAAGAGTGCTCAAGCTACCACACAGTTGCAGTCATCTCACATGCTAGTAAAGTAATGCTTAAAGTTCTCCAAGCCAGGCTTCAGCAATACGTGAACCGTGAATTTCCTGATGTTCAAGCTGGTTTTAGAAAAGGCAGAGGACCCAGAGATCAAATTTCCAACAACTGTTGGATCATGGAAAAAGCAAGAGAGTTCCAGAAAAACATCTATTTCTGCTGTATTGACTATGCCAAAGCCTTTGACTGTGTGGATCACAATGAACTGTGGAAAATTTAGAAAGTGATGGGAATACCAGAGCACCTAACCTGCCTCTTGAGAAATCTGTATGCAGGTCAGGAAGCAACAGTTAAAACTGGACATGGAACAACAGACTGATTCCAAATAGGAAAAGGAGTGCGTCAAGGCTGTATATTGTCACCCTGCTTATTTAACTTCTATGCAGAGTCCATCATGAGAAATGCTGGGCTGGAAGAAACACAAGCTGCAATCAAGATTGCCAGGAGAAATATCAGTAACTTCAGATATGCAGATGCCATCACCCTTATGGCATCTTGTCCCATCACTTCCTGGGAAATAGATGGGGAATCAGTGGAAACAGTGTCAGACTTTATTTTGGAGGGCTCCAAAATCACTGCATATAGTCATTGTAGCCATGAAATTGAAAGACGCTTAATCCTTGGAAGAAAAGTTATGACCAACTTATATAGTATATTCAAAAGAGGAGACAATACTTTGCTGACTAAGATTTGTCTAGTCAAGGCTATGGGCTTTCCAGTGGTCATGTATGGATGTGAGAGTTGGACTGTGAAGAAGGCTGAGCACCGAAAGATTGATGCTTTTGAACTGTGTTGTTGGAGAAGACTCTTGAGAGTCCCTTGGACTGCAAGGAGGTACAACTGGTCCATTCTGAAGATCAGCCCTGGGATTTCTTTGGAAGGAATGATACTAAAGCTGAAACTCCAGTCCTTTGGCCACCTCATGTGAAGAGTTGACTCACTGAAAAAGACTCTGATGCTGGAAGGGATTAGGAGCAGGAGGAGCAGGGGATGACAGAGGATTAGATGACTGGATGGCATCACTGATTCGATCACGTGAGTCTTATTGAACTCTGGGAGTTGGTGATAGACAAGGAGGCCTGTCGTGCTGCGATTCATGGGGTCGCAAAGTGTCAGACACGACTGAGCAACTGAACTAGAGGATATAAAGAATAGACAATCAGCAGTAAACAATACAGTAACTGAGATTAAAAATACACTAGAGGGAACCAAGAACAAAATAACTGAGGCAGAACATGTAAGTGAGCTGGAAGATAGAATGCTGGAAATAACTGAAGCAGGGCAGAATAAAGAAAAGCAAATAAAAAGACATGAGGATATTCTCAGAGACCTCTGGGATAACATTATGCACATCAACATTTGAATTATAGGGGTCCCCAAAAGAGAAGAGGGAAAGAAAGGATATGAGAAAATATTTGAGAGGATTATAAACAAAATGATGCTGAAGCTGAAACTCCAATACTTTGGCCACCTGATACAAAGAACTGACTCATTGGAAAAGACCCTGATGCTGGGAAAGATTGAAGGCAAGAGAAGACAGGGACAACAGAAGATGAGATGGTGGTATGGCATCACCCACTCTATGGACATGAGTGTGAGCAAGCTCAGGGAGTTGGTAATGAACAGGGAATCCTGGCATGCTGCAGTCCATGAGGTCACAAACAGTTGGACACAGCTGAGTAACTGAACTGAACTGATATGCAAAAACTTCCCTAATATGGGAAAGGAAATAGCCACTCAAGTCCAAAAAGCCCAGAGAATTCCCATACAGCCCAGAAACATCCCATACATGTTTCTCTAAGGAGAAACATGGCAAGACAAATATTAATCAAAGTAATAAAAATTAAGCACAAAGAATAAATATTAGAAGCAGCAAAAGAAATGAAACAAATAACATACAAGGGAATCCCCAGCAGGTTAACAGCTGATCTTTCAAAAGAAACTCTGCACCTGAGAAGGGAGTGGCACTATGTATTTAAACTTATAAAAGTAAAAACCTAAAAGCAGAAGTAGTCTATCCAGCAAGGATCTCATCCAGATTTCAATAAAAATCAAAAGCTTTATAGATAAGCAAAATTTATGAGAATGCAGCACCATCAAACCAGCTTTACAACACATGCTAAAGGAAATTATCTAGACAAAAACCACTAGAAAGAGAAAAGGCCTACAAAAACAAACCAAAAACAATAAAGTAAATGATAATAGGATCATGTGTATGTGTGCGTGTGTGTGTGCACACTAAGTCACTTCAGTTGTGTATCTCTGCAACCCTATTGGCTGTAGTTCACTGGGTTCCTCTGGCCATGGGATTCTCTAGGCAAGAATACTAGAGTGGGTTGCCTTGCCCTCTTCCAGGGGATCTTCCCAACTCAGGGATCAAACATACACCTCTTATGTTTCCTGTACTGGGAGGTGGTCTCTTTATCACCAGCACCACCAGGAAAGCCCCATAGGATCATAGATATCAATAATTATCTTACATATAAATGGACTAAATTCTCCAACCAAAAGACACAGATTGGCTGAATGGATACAAAAACAAAACCCCTATAGATGCTATCTACAAGATACCCACCTCAGACCTAAGGAAACATACAGACTAAAAGAAGTGAGGGGCTGGAAAAAGCTATGGCATGCAAACCAAAATCAAAGAAAAATGGGAGTAGCAATATTCATATCAGATAAAATATGCTTTAAAATAAAGACTATTACAAGAGATAAGGAAGGGCACTACATAATGATCAAGGGATCAATCCAAGAAAAAGATATATAATTAAAATATATATGTACCCTTTAGAGGAGCACCTCAATACATAAAGCAAATGCTATCAACTATTGAATGGGGAAACAACAGTAACACAATAAGAGTGATGGAGGTTAACACCCCATTCACACCAATGGACAGGTCATTGAGATGGAAAATTAATAAAGAAACACAGCTTTGAATGAAGCATTGGACCAGTTGGGCCTAATTTATATCTACAAGACATTTCATCCCAAAACAGTAGATTGCACATTTTTCTCAAGTGCACATGGAACATTTTCCATGATAAATTGAATCTTGGTCCATAAATCAAGCCTTGGCAAATTTAAGAAAATAGAAGTCATTTTAAGNTGGTAATGAACAGGGAATCCTGGCATGCTGCAGTCCATGAGGTCACAAACAGTTGGACACAGCTGAGTAACTGAACTGAACTGATATGCAAAAACTTCCCTAATATGGGAAAGGAAATAGCCACTCAAGTCCAAAAAGCCCAGAGAATTCCCATACAGCCCAGAAACATCCCATACATGTTTCTCTAAGGAGAAACATGGCAAGACAAATATTAATCAAAGTAATAAAAATTAAGCACAAAGAATAAATATTAGAAGCAGCAAAAGAAATGAAACAAATAACATACAAGGGAATCCCCAGCAGGTTAACAGCTGATCTTTCAAAAGAAACTCTGCACCTGAGAAGGGAGTGGCACTATGTATTTAAACTTATAAAAGTAAAAACCTAAAAGCAGAAGTAGTCTATCCAGCAAGGATCTCATCCAGATTTCAATAAAAATCAAAAGCTTTATAGATAAGCAAAATTTATGAGAATGCAGCACCATCAAACCAGCTTTACAACACATGCTAAAGGAAATTATCTAGACAAAAACCACTAGAAAGAGAAAAGGCCTACAAAAACAAACCAAAAACAATAAAGTAAATGATAATAGGATCATGTGTATGTGTGCGTGTGTGTGTGCACACTAAGTCACTTCAGTTGTGTATCTCTGCAACCCTATTGGCTGTAGTTCACTGGGTTCCTCTGGCCATGGGATTCTCTAGGCAAGAATACTAGAGTGGGTTGCCTTGCCCTCTTCCAGGGGATCTTCCCAACTCAGGGATCAAACATACACCTCTTATGTTTCCTGTACTGGGAGGTGGTCTCTTTATCACCAGCACCACCAGGAAAGCCCCATAGGATCATAGATATCAATAATTATCTTACATATAAATGGACTAAATTCTCCAACCAAAAGACACAGATTGGCTGAATGGATACAAAAACAAAACCCCTATAGATGCTATCTACAAGATACCCACCTCAGACCTAAGGAAACATACAGACTAAAAGAAGTGAGGGGCTGGAAAAAGCTATGGCATGCAAACCAAAATCAAAGAAAAATGGGAGTAGCAATATTCATATCAGATAAAATATGCTTTAAAATAAAGACTATTACAAGAGATAAGGAAGGGCACTACATAATGATCAAGGGATCAATCCAAGAAAAAGATATATAATTAAAATATATATGTACCCTTTAGAGGAGCACCTCAATACATAAAGCAAATGCTATCAACTATTGAATGGGGAAACAACAGTAACACAATAAGAGTGATGGAGGTTAACACCCCATTCACACCAATGGACAGGTCATTGAGATGGAAAATTAATAAAGAAACACAGCTTTGAATGAAGCATTGGACCAGTTGGGCCTAATTTATATCTACAAGACATTTCATCCCAAAACAGTAGATTGCACATTTTTCTCAAGTGCACATGGAACATTTTCCATGATAAATTGAATCTTGGTCCATAAATCAAGCCTTGGCAAATTTAAGAAAATAGAAGTCATTTTAAGCATCTTCTCTGATCATAATTCTAGAAGATTCTGTATTAACTCTGGAAAAAAAAACTATAACAAACACAAACACATGGAAGCTAAATAATACATTTCTGAATAACCATAGGTTGCTGAATAAATTAAAAAGGAAATAAAAAAAATACCTAGAAGCAAATAACAATGAAAACATGACATCTCAAAACATATGGGATGCACTAAAAGCAGTGCTAATAAGGAAATTTATAGCAATATAAGTCTACCTCAAGAAACAAGAAGCATCAAATAAACAACTTAATTCTACACCCACAGCAACTAGAAAAAGAACAACAACAACAAAACCAAAATTAGTACAAGGAAGTTACAAAGACCAGAGCAGAATAAATGAAAAAAAGAAGCAAAAGAGAAAAAGGAAAGATCAATAAAAGCAAAAGTTGCTTCTTTGATAAGGAAAACAAAACTGACAAACCATTAGTAAGACTTATCAAGATAAAAAAGGAGAAGACCCAAATCAATAAAATTGGAAATAAAAAAGAAGAGACAACACAGCAATACAAAGGATCATAAACACCTACTAGCAATTTTATGAATCAAACGAACAACCTCGAAAAAATGGACAAGTTCTTATTAAGGTATAACTTTCCAAAACTGAACTAGAAACAAATATAAAACATAAATAATCCAATAACAAGCACAGAAACCCAAACTATAATAAAAACCTTCCAAAAACAACAAAAAAAGCCAAGGACCAGATGGCTTCACAGGTAAATTCTACCAAGGGTTCAGAGAAAAGCTTACACTGATCCTGCTAAAACTCTTCCAGAAAGTTTAAGAGGAAGGAAAACTCTTGGACTCATTTTATGAGGCAACCATGTCTCTGAAACCAACACCAGACAAAGATGCCACATAAAATAAAATTACAAGCCAATATCAGTGAAGAATATAGATTTTAAAATTTCAACAAATTTCTAGCAAACAGAATGCAACAACACATTAAAAAGATCAAATATCATGATCAACTGTGCTTTATGCTATTGATGCAAGAATTCTTCAAAATATGCAGATCAATTAATGTGATACACTATATTAAGAAATTGAAAAATAAAATATATGTGATCATCTCAATAAATGTAGAGGAAGCTTTCAACAAAATTCAACACCCTTTTATGATAAAACTCTCCAGAAAGGAGGCATAAAAGGAATATACTTCAACATAATAAAGGCCATATATGACAAACCCACAACAAACATTATTCTCAATAGTGTAAAACAAAGCATTTCTTCTAAGACTAGGAACAAGACAAGGGCTCCCACTCCTGCCAGTATTATTCAACATAGGTTTGAAAGTACTAGCCACAAAAATCAAAGAAAAAGAAATAAAAGGAATCTAGATAGGAAAATAAGAATTAAAACTCTCAGTGTTTGCAGATGACATGATACTATACATAGAAAACCCTAAAGATGCCACCAGAAAATTACTAGAGCTTATCAATGAATATAGTAAAATCATGGGATATAAAATGAATACACAGAAATCCCTTGCATTCTTATATACTAACAATGAACTATCAGAAAGAGAAAGCTATGAAATAGTCCCGTGTACTGTGAAACAAAAATAATAAAATGCCTAGGAATATGCCTACCTAAAGAGACAACATACTTGTATGCAGAAAATATAAGAATGATGAAATAAATTGGAGATGGCACAAATAGATGGAGAGACATACAATGTTCTTGGATTGGAAGAATCAATATTGTGAAAATGATTCATTTACCCAAAACAATCTACAGATTCATAGGTGTTGATTACTGGAGATTACGAATGAAATGACATAAAACACACAAGACATACGAGACATACAGGAGACACACACACACTTCAGCCGGAGGAAAAGACTGCGCAAATAATTGCAGTTTATTATTATATAGCCCCCTAGGCAGAATTTCAGACTGCATGAATAAGCCTTTTTAGTACAGTGCAGGTGCATACATGTTATCATACAGCAAGGGGTGTGAAACCTCTGTTTACTACAAGGTCTGTCCAGAGCCTTTTTCTCTCCTTTTATCAAAAGAAAGGAATGCTCCCTCATTAGCAAGGGACCATTAAACTCAAGGATGTGTCCAGGCTCCTTGGCAGAATGCCTCGCTTGCCAGCATGTTCAGCCTTGAGCAGAGAGACCCGCTTGCATGCATATCTCCAACTTTCCCTATTGTGGCTGCATTAACCCTTCACAAAGGAATCCTTGTCAAAATGCCAATGCTATTTTTCACAGAACTAGAACAAAAAAAATCACAGTTTGTAGGGAAAGACAAAAGAAATTGATAGCCAAAGCAATCTTGAGAATGAAAAATGGAACAAGATGAGTTAACTTTTCTGACTTCATACTATACTACAAAGTTACGGTCATCAAAAGAGTATGGTATTGGCACAAAACCAAAAATATACACCAATGGAACAAGATAGAACAAACAAGCTCAGAAACCCACACACCTATGGGCACCTTATCTTTGACAAATTAGGCAAGAATATATACAATATATACAATGTATACAAGAATATACAATGGAGAAAAGATAGCCTCTTCAATAAGTGGTCCCAGGAAAACTAGACAGCTACAAGTAAAAAGTACTACTTTCCCAATTTGGAACCAGTCCATTGTTCCATGTCCAGATCTAACTGTTGCTTCTTGACTTATATACAGTTTTCTCAGGAGGCAGGTAAAGTGGTCTGGTATTCCCACAGACTTTTCCACAGTTTGTTGTGATCCACACAGTCAAGGGCTTTAGTGCAGTCAATTAAGAAGTAGATGTTTTCTGAACTTATCTTGCTTTTTGGATGTTGGCAATTTGATCTCTGATTCCCCTGCCTTTTCTAAATTCTTCTTGAACATATTGAAGTTTTGGTTCACATATTACTGAAGCTTGCTTTGAGAATTTGATTATTAATTTGCTGGCCTATGAGATGAGTGCAATTGTGCAGTAGTTTCAACATTCTGGTCATTGCCTTTCTTTGAGATTGGAATGAAAACTGGCCTTTTCCAGTCTTGTGGCCACTGTTGAGTTTTCCAAGTTTGCTGGTATATTGAGTGCAGCATTTTCACAGCATCATCTTTTAGGATTTGAAATAGCTCAACTGAAATTGTATCACCTCCATTAGCTTTGTTCATAGTGATGCTTCCTAAGGACCACTTGACTTCACATTGCACCACTTTACCAGCATCATATTTTAGGACTTGAAACAGCTCAGCTGGAATTTCATCACCTTCACTAGCTCTATTCAAAGTGATGCTTCCTAAGGCCCACTTGACTTCACATTCCAGGACGTGTGGCTCTATGTGAGTGATCACACCATCATGGTTATCTGAGTCATTTAGATCTTTTTTGTATGGTTCTTCTCTATATTCTTACCACCTCTTCTTAATATCTTCTGCCGTTTCCTCCAAATCATTTCTGTCCTTTATTGTGCCCATCTGTGTATAAAATGTTCCCTTAGTATCTCTAATTTTCTTGAAGAGATCACTAGTCTTTTCCATTCTATTATTTTTCTCTATGCCTTTGCATTGATCACTTAGGAAGGCTTTCTTATCTCTCCTTGTTATTCTTTGAAACTTTGCATTCAGATGGATATATTGTCCCTTTTTTACTTTGCCTTTTGCTTTTCTTCTTTATTCAGCTGTAGGAAGGCTTTCTTATCTCTCCTTGCTATTCTTTGAAACTTTGCATTCAGATGGATATATTGTCCCTTTTTTACTTTGCCTTTTGCTTTTCTTCTTTATTCAGCTGTTTGTAAGGCCACCTCAGACAACCATTTTGACTTTTTGCATTTCTTTTTATTGTGGATGATTTTGATCACCACCTCTTATACAATGTCACTATCCTCTATCCATAATGCTTCAATCATTCTGTCAGATCTAATTCCTTGAATTTAATTGTCACTTCCACTGTATAATTGTGAGGGATTTGATTTAGGTCATATCTGGTGATCTTGTGGTTTTCCCTACTTTCTTCTATTTATTTCTGAATTTTGCAATAGGAGTTCATGATCTGAGCCACAGACAACTCCGAGTCTTGTTTTTGCTAACTGTACAGAAAACTAGTCAATCTAATCACACTAGGACCACAGCCTTGTCTAACTCAATTAAACCAAGCCATGCCTGCAGGGCAACCCAAGACGGGCGGGTCATGGTGAGGTCTGACAGAACATGGTCCACTGGATAAGGGAATGAGAAGCCACTTCAGTATTCTTGCCTTGAAAACCCCATGAACAGTATGAAAAGCCAAAATGATAGGATACCAAAAGAGGAACTCACCTGGTAATTAGGTGCCCAATATGCTACTGGAGATTAGTGGAGAAATAACACCAGAAAGAATGAAGGGATGGAGCCAAAGCAAAATCAATACCCAGTGGTGGATGTGACTGGTGATAGAAGCAAGGTCCAACGGTGTAAAGAGTAATATTGCATAGGAGCCTGGAATGTCACGTCCATGAATCAAGGCAAATTGGTAGTGGTCAAACAAGAGATGGCAAGGGTGAACATCGACATTCTAGGAATCAGAGAACTAAATTGGACTGGAATGGGTGAATTTAACTCAGAAAATCATTATATCTACTACTGTGGGCAGGAATCCTTCAGAAGAAATGGAGTAGCCATCATGGTCAACAAAAGAGTCCGAAATGTATTACTTGGATGCAGTCTCAAAAACGACAGAATGATCTCTGTTCGTCTACAAGGCAAACCATTCAATATCACAGTTATTCAAGTCTATGCCTCAACCAGTAATGGTGAAGAAGCTGAAGTTCAATGGTTTTATGAAGACCTAAAAGACCTTTTAGAGCTAACACCCCCAAAAGATGTCCTTTTCATTATAGGGGACTGGAATGCAAAAGNATCTACAGAGTCAATACAATCACTATTATATTATCAATGGCATTTTTATTAGAATTATAATAAAAATTCTAAGTTTATATGGAAGTGCCAAAGATCTTGAATAACCAAAGTAATCCTGAGAAAGATAAATAGAGCTGTAGAAATCAAGCTCTCTGACTTCTGACTATATTACAAACCTACAATTATCAAAACAACAGAGTACTGACAAAAAAAGAAAAAAAAATGGAAATATAGATCATGGGACAGGATAGAAAGCCCAGAAATAAACCCATGCACCTATGGTCAAATAAAATACAACAAATGAGGCAAGAATGTTCACTGGAGAAAAGACAATTTCTTCAATAAGTGGTATAGGGAAAATTGGAAAACTATGTGGAAATTAATGATACTAGAACATTCTCTAACATCATACACAAAAATAAACTAAAAATGGATTACACAACTATGTGTAAGATAGCATACTCTAAAACTCTTAGAGCAGAGCATAGACAGAAACTCTTTGAAATAAATTGCAGTAGTATATTTTCGGATGCATCTGCTAGAGTAATGAAAATAAAAATGAACAAGTGGGACCTAATTAATATTAAAAGCTTTGTACAGCAAAGGAAGTCATTGACTAAATCAATACATTACCTAATGAATGGGAGAATATACTTACAAATGATATGATCAATAAGGAGTTACTATCCAAAATTTATAAACAGTTCATACAACTCAACCTCAAAAGAATACATTCATTTGTTTTAAGGGTGGGTCAAATTGAGAGAACAGCATAGAAACATATACATTACCATATGTAAAATAGATAGCTAGTGGAAAGTTTCTGTACAACACAGGGAGCTCAACACAGCAGCACTCTGTGACAACCTAGAGAAGTGGGATGGGGAGGCAGGTGGGAATGGAATGAGATTCAAGAAGGTGGAGACACATGTAAACTTACAGTGGGTTTATGTTGTTGTATGGCAGAAGCCAACACAATACAGTAAAGCAATTATCCTCCAATTAAAAATAAATTAAATGGATTAAATCCTCCAACCAAAAGACACAGACTGGCTGAATGGGTACCAAAACTTGACTCATATATACACTGTCTACAAGAAACCCACTTCAGACCTCAAGATGCATATAGACTGAAAGTGAGAGGATGGAAAAATATATTTCATGCAAATGGGAAGCAAAAGACAGCTTGAGTAGCAATCCTCATATCAGACAAAATAGGCCTTAAAATAAAGAAGATTACAAGATGTAAGGAAGGACACTACATAATGATCAAGGGATCAATCCAAGAGGGAGACATAACAATTGTAAATATCTATGCAACCAACATAGGAGCACCTCAACACATAAGACAAATACTAACAGACATAAAAGGGGAAATTTACAGTAACACAATAATAGTAGGAGACTTTAGCACCCCACTCACACCATGGACTGCAGCCCATCAGGCTCCTCCATCCACGAGAGTTTCCAGGCAAGAGTACTGGAGTGGGTTGCCATTGTCTTCTCTGAATGGAATATTACTCAGCCATAAAAAGGAACACATTTGAGTCAGTTTTAATGAGGTGTATAAACCTATAAACTATTATACAGAGTGAAGTGAGTCAGAAAAAGAGATAAATACCGTATTCTAACACATATATATGGAATCTAGAAAAATTGTACTGAAGAATTTATTTACAGGGCAACAGTGGAGAAACACACATAGAGAATAGACTTATGGACATGGAGAAGAGGGTAGGGGAGAGTAAGCTGTATGGAAAGAATAACATGGGGGCTTACATTACCATATGTAAAACAGACAACCAATGGGAGTTTGCTGTTGGCTCAGGAAACTCAAACAGGGGCTCTATATCAACCTAGAGTGGTGGAATGGGGAAGGAAATAGGAAGGAGTCTCAAAAGAGAGAGGGTATATGTATACCTATGGCTGATTCATATTGAGGTTTAACAGAAAATGGAAAAATTCTGTAAAGCAATTATCCTTCAATAAGAAATACTTAATTTAAAAAACAACTAAATAAGTTGTAAAAAAAAAAAAATTTAAGAGTGGCCAGGGTAGTCAATCAGGAAGACTCTTATTTCACCCTTTCCCACTAGCATACCAAAATTACAGCAATTTATAGAGCAAATACCTACAAGAATGACCAGTAGACTAGCAGAAAGGAACTTCTACAAGTAAAGATATAAGGAAGGAACGACAGTGAGGTGGGTAGGAGGGTCAAAACCACAATATACTCAAGTCCCAGATCCCTAGACAAGTGAGTCATAAACGGAGGATAAGCATAATTGCAGACATTCTCCCCAAAGAATGAGGGGTACAAGCTCCATAAAGGAGATTTTCATGCTGCAAGTTTTCCCCACATCAGAGTCCTGAATCAGGAGAATGAGGCCCTAGAACAGTTGGTATTAAAGGTCAGTGGGGCTTGCATTCAGGGAGCTGAATGATTAATAGACCACATTATTAAATGGTGTATGCAAAATCTTACATCCTGAGACCCAAGGCAGAAGTAGTAATTTGAATGCAGCCTGGGTCAGACTCACTTGCTGATCTTGGAGTGCCTCTAGGAGAGGCAAGAGGCAACTGGGACTCACCCTGGAGATATAGACACTAGTGGTAGCCATTTTAAGGAGTTCATTCTACCATGAAGACACTGGAGCTGGCAAACATCATTTTGTAAACCTCCCTCCAGCTTATTTGTGCCAGGACCCAGCCAGTCAACACAGTTCAAAGGACATCTCAGGCCAAGCACCCCCAATCGCATAGTCATATAGCCCCAAACACCAGCAGGTCCATACCACCTTTGAAACCCCAAAACCACATTCAGTCACCCTAGGGCATGGCCTTTCACACCAGCAGGTCTGTATCACTCTTGGGATATACCAGGACCAGGCCCCACACAAGAACAGGCCAGCACCAGTATTATGACTTCCTGAGCATTGCAGTCAGCTGCCTCAGAATATGGTCCCACCCACCAGTAAGTGGCACCTGGTCTAAGACTCCCTGGATTGTGTAGCCAGTGATCTTAGGTCATTAAGAGCCAGCAGCCTCTATATTTAGCAAGGACTAGCACCCAGTTCAGAGAATGCAATGGCAACCCACTCCAGTAATCTTGACTGGGAAATACCATGGGCAGAGGAGCCTGGTAGGCTGCAGTCCATGGGGTCGCTAAGAGTCGGGCACAACTGAGTGACTTCACTTTCACTTTGCACTTTCATGCATTGGAGAAGGAAATGGCAACCCACTCCAGTGTTCTTGCCTGAAGAATCCCAGGGATGGGGGAGCCTGGTGGGCTGCCGTCTCTGGGATTGCACAGAGTAGGACATGACTGAAGCAATTTAGCAGGAGCAGTAGCAGCAGCACCCAGTTGGGGGCCTGCCCTGCCTACCAGCATCCAATAAAGTTTGAATCCATCACAAACAAAAGGGCCCATACAGACCACATAAGGGAAAACCTTATAGCATTTAGTTATGGTGATCAAAAAAGATTGTGCTACTGGGCTCCATAGGATATCTTCTACATAAGGCCACCTCTCCAAGGTCAGGAAACATAGTGGACCTATCATACTTAATCAGGAAATTTTGCCTTATTCTGTGTTTTCTATTTGTTTTTTAAGTATTATATATGACAGAGGATGAGATGGTTGGATGTCATCACTGGCTCAATGGACATGAATTTGACCAGGCTCTGAGAGTTGGTGATGGACAGGGAAGACTGGTATGCTGCAGTCCATGGATTCTCAAAGAATCATACAGGACTGAGTGACTGAACTGGACTGATGTTTCAAAAAAAAGGAACAGGATGAAATCCCAGAACTGAATGAACATAAGATAATCAATCTACCCAACAAAGAGTTCAAGGTAATGATCATAAAGCTTTTCATGAACTTGAGAGCAGAATGGATGAACACAGTAAGGACTTTAACAAAAAGAAAATACATAAGAACCAAATAGAGCTGAAGAAAACAATTGCTAGTATTAAAAAGTAAACTAAAAGGAACCAACTGTGTATTAGATGAATAAAGATATAAATATAACCCTGTAGGTATAATGCAAGCTGAACAGGAAAAATGTGCCATATTGACTTTTATCTATTATGGTAGTTTGTTGTCATAGAAAAGTATCACAGTCTGGGTGGCTTAAACAACAGAAATTTATTTTCTCATAGTTCTGGAGACTGGATACTTGAGATCAAACTTGGCTTGTTTGATTTCTCCTGAGTCCACCTTCTCCATGTATTTTCACAGTCTTCCCTCTGTGTCCTATCTGTATCCTAATTATCTTATTTTAGGAGAAGACCAGTCATATTGGATTAGGGCCCACCTATATGGCCTCATTTAACTTTAACTACCTCTTTAAAGGCTCTATCTCCGAACACAATCGAATTTTGATGTATGGGAATTAGAAATTCAACACAAATTTTGGAGGGACATAATGCAGCCTATAACACAAAACGTCTTTAGCTCTATTTTTCTAACATTCTCCCTGGGCAAGAATACCTCGAGATCTGTCTAAGTCAGTGTCCCAAGAGCCATAGTTGACTATGGCTGACAGGTTTTTTTCCATCCTTATAGTAACAGGTTACTGCAAATTTAGCTATTTAAAACAATACACACTTATTATCTTCAAGTCGGACAATGTGTGACTGTATCCATTGGTCAGGGTCTCGTAAGGCTACAATTAAGGTGTCATCTAGGCTGTGATTCTTCATGGAGCTTGGAGTTCTATTCCAAGTTTACTTGTTGGAAAAATTAAGTCAATTTCAGCAGCAGGACTAAGGTCTCTAGTTTATTGCCAGCTATGAACTAGGGCCACTCTTAGATACCAGGTACCTGACATTTCCTGTCATGTGGCTCTCTCTAAATTGTGAAAAATCTGCTTCTTCCAAGCCAACATGTAAGCTTTAAATCTCTCTCACTTCTTCCTCCTATGAGTTTTAGACTCTTTTTAAAAGGGTTCACTTGATTAAATATCAAATGCTCACATTCAAAGACAATGGATTATACAGGGTGTACATAATAAAGAGTGATTACTGTGAGGTCATTTTAAAATTCTGCCCACCACAAAGAAATTGATTCATGGGACCACAAAAAAATGACTGAGAAATGTTAATAATTAAGTAAAAGATAATAGGTAAATTCAAGGTCCAGATTTCAAAACAAGTATGGCAATAAAGTTTCCTCTGCAAAGGATGAAATCTGAAAAGTCTTCCAGAAGCAACAGGACAATATGAGAACAGTAGAACTAAAGTAGAACTGAAGTTTCCTGACATTAAATCCATTGGAGTGATAAAAATTGTTAATTGTATTGGATTGAACCAGAAAACTTCTGGTCACTTATAATCTTCATATTTATTTGCACATGAATTTTGCATAATAAAAGGTTCATGAAAATAATCACCATGTCATTTTTTTTTTCACTACATTATCAGTGCCTAGAATATTTCCTGGAACATATTATTTTCTCATAAATAATCTTTTGAATTAATAATTATCTGACATGGCATGACACTCTCAGACATCTGACATGTAACTATTGTCCTTCATCTTTAAAATAGATGATGTAATGTCACTTGGAGAGTTTGATAGAGAAAAGCTGAGGTTGGACCAATCATCTTTGGGAAATAACTTATATGTTATAATAAAGAGAAAGTAAAAGGCATAAGATGTGGTGTGAAGTCTTTGTATCATGCTCTATATCATCATTTATTCCCATTAAATAATAAAGGAAGGTTAACTGGCAGTTTTATAATTGGACATCATCAGTGTTAATAATCTCAAATATGAATGAAGTGAAGTGAAGTGAAAGTTGTTCAGTCGGGTCTGACTTTTTGAGACTGTATAGTCCATGGAATTCTCTAGGTCAGAATATGGGAGTGGGTAGCCTTTCCATTCTCCAGAGGATCTTCCCATCACAAGGATCGAACCCAGGTCTCCCTCATTGCAGGCGGATTCTTTACCACTTTAGCCACAAGGGAGGCCCAAGAATACTGAAATGTGTAGTATATCCCTTCTCTGGCAGATCCTCCTGACCCAGGAATCAAACTGGGGTCNCGAACCCAGGTCTCCCTCATTGCAGGCGGATTCTTTACCACTTTAGCCACAAGGGAGGCCCAAGAATACTGAAATGTGTAGTATATCCCTTCTCTGGCAGATCCTCCTGACCCAGGAATCAAACTGGGGTCTCCTGCATTGCAGGTGAATTCTTTACCAACTGAACTATCAGGGAAAATTCAAATATGAATAAAGGGGAAATTTTATCTTGCCACTTAGGAAACAGTAGTCAGGTACAGAGTTTGATAGTAGATAATCTCTGACCATTTTGCTGTTTGCATAATAAAAGTGTCCAAGAAACCAAGGTGAATCCTAATCAGTTNTCTACTAACACTGGGATTCTTCATTTCTTCTTTTTTAGTTGCTTTAGGTGTAGAGTTAGGTTATTTATTTGACATTTTTCTTGTTTCCTGAGGTATGCCTGTATTGCTATGAACCCTTCCCTTAGCACTGCTTTTATAGTGTCCCACAAGTTTTGGGTTGTTGTGTTTTCATTTTCATTTATTTCTATGCATATTTTGATTTCTTTTTAGATTTCTTCTGTGATTTGTTGGTTATTCAGCAGCATGTTGTTCAGCCTCCATTTTTTGGAATTTTTAATAATTGTTTTCCTGTAATTTAGATCTAAACTTACTGCATTGTGTTCATAAAAGATGCTTGGAATGATTTCAATTTTTTTTGAACTTATCAAGGCAAGATTTATGGCCCAGGATGTGATCTATCCTGGAGAGGGTTCCATGTGCATTTGAGAAAAACGTGAAATTCATTGTTTAGGGGGTAAATTTCCTATAGATATCAATAATTTCTAACTGGTCTATTGTATCATTTAAAGTTCGTGTTTCGTTGTTAATTTTCTGTTTAATTGATCAATCCATAGGTGTGAGCGTGGTATTAAAGTCTCCCACTCTTATTGTGTTATTGTTAATTTCTCCTTTCATTCTCAGCAGCATTTGTCTTACATATTGTCGTGCTCCTGTGTTGGGCTCATATATATTTATAATTGTTATATCTTCTTCTTGGATTGATCCTTTGATCATTGTGTAGTGCCTTCCTTTGTCTCTTTTCACAGCCTCTGTTTTAAAGTCTATTTCATCTGATATGAGTATTGCTTCTCCTGCTTTCTTTTGGTCTCTATTTGGGTGGAATATCTTTTTCTAGCCCTTCACTTTCAGTCTGTATGTGTCCCTTGTTTTGAGGTGGATCTCTTTTAGACAACATATATAGGGGTCCTGTTTTTGTATCCATTCATCCAGTATTTGTCTTTTGGTTGGGGCATTCAACCCATTTATGTTTAAGGTAATTATTGATAAGTATAATCCTATTGCCATTTACTTTATTATTTTGGGTTCTAGTTTATACACCTNGGGTCCTGTTTTTGTATCCATTCATCCAGTATTTGTCTTTTGGTTGGGGCATTCAACCCATTTATGTTTAAGGTAATTATTGATAAGTATAATCCTATTGCCATTTACTTTATTATTTTGGGTTCTAGTTTATACACCTTTTTTTGTGTTTCCTGTCTAGAGAAGATCCTTTAGCATTTGCTGGAGAGCTGGTTTGGTGGTGCTGAATTCTCTCAGCTTTTGCATATCTGTAAAGCTTTTGATTTCTCCTTCATATTTGAATGAGATCCTTGTTGGTACAGTAATCTGGGCTGTAGGTTATTTTCTTTCATCACTTTAAGTATGTCCTGACATTTCCTCCTGGTTTGAAGAGTTTCTATTGAAAGATCAGCTGTTATCCTATGGGAATCCCCTTGAGTGTTATTTCTTGTTTTTCCCTTGCTGCTTTTAATATTTGTTCTTTATATTTGATCTTTGTTAATTTGATTAATATGTATCTTGGGGTGTTTCGCCTTGGGTTTATCCTGTTTGGGACTCTCAGGGTTTCTTGGATTTGGGTGGTTATTTCCTTCCCCATTTTAGGGAAGTTCTCAACTATTATCTCCCCAAGTATTTTCTCATGGTCTTTCTTTTTGTCTTCTTCTTCTGGGACTCCTATGATTAGAATTTTGGGGTGTTTAACACTGTCCTGGAGGTCTCTGAGATTGTCCTCATTTCTTTTAATTCATTTTTCTTTTTTCCTCACTGATTCATTTATTTCTACCATTCTATCTTCTACCTTAGTGATCTTATCTTCTGCCTCTGTTATTCTACTATTTGTTCCCTCCAGAGTGTTTTTGATCTTATTTATTGCATTATTCATTATATATTGACTCTTTTCTAAATTTATTCTAGGTCCTTGTTAAATCTTTCTTGCATCTTCTCTATCCTTGTCTCCAGGCAATTTATCTGTGATTCCATTTTGATTTCAAGATTTTGGGTCATTTTCACTATCATTATTTGGAGTTATTTGTCAGGTAGATTCCCTAACTCTTGCTCTTTGTTTTGGTTTGGTGGGCATTTATCCTGTTCCTTTACCTGTGGGTATTCCTCTGTCTCTTCATCTTGTTTATATTGCTGTCTTTGGGGTGGCCTTTCTGTATTCTGGCAGTGTGTGGATTTCTCTTTATTGTGGAGTTTCCTCACTGTGGATGGGGTTGTACAGGGGGATTGTCAACATTTCCTGATTAGGGAAGCTTGTGTTGGTATTCTGGTGTATGGAGCTGGATTTCTTCTTTGTGGAGTGCAATGAAGTGTTCAGTAATGAGTTATGAGCTGTTAATGGGTTTGGAGTGACTTTGGGCAGCCTGTATATTGAAGCTGAGGGCTGTGTTCCTGTGTTGCTGGAGAGTTTGCATGGTATACCTTGCTCTGGAACTTGTTGGCCCTTGGGAGATGCTTGGTTCCAGTGTAGGTATGGAGGCGTTTGATGAGCTCCTGTCGATTAATATTCCCTGGAGTCAGGAGTTCTCTGATATTCTCAGGATTTGAACTTAAGCCTCCTGCTTCTGGTTTTCAGTTTTATTTTTACATTAGCCTCACGACTTCTCCATCTATACAGCTCTGATGATAAAACATCTAGGTTAAAGATGAAAATTTTCTCCACATTGTGGGACACCCAGAGAGGTTGACTGACTTACATGGAGAAGAGAAGAGGGAGGGGGTAGTTAGAGGTGATTGGAATGAAATAAGGTGGGATCAAAAGAGGAAAGAGCATGCTAGCCAGTAATCACTTCCTTATGTGCACTCCACAGTCTGGACTGCTCAGAGGTGTTCAAGGAGTTATACAGGGAAGAGGAGAGGGAGGGAGTAGACAACGGTGGCCAGGAGGATATAAGAGGAAAATGAAAAGGTAGGGACTGTCTAATTTTTTCACCAATCTAGGTATATCCTCAGCACTTAGATTACTGCCTAGGAAAAAGTGAAATCTCAATAAATATTTTTAAATGAATTTGGATAGCCTAGTTATTCCAATTGCATGCAATACTTTAAAAGATATGGAAAAGGCACCAACTCAAAATACTTCATTTGATATTCACTTTGCATTAATCAAGGCAAACTAAGATATACTGTAGAAAGGATTCCAAAATGTAAATGATAAAAACAAAACAGTTTTATTTCTTGCTCTTGTTATATGTCCTTCATCTGATCGTCACTGCCCTACATAGCCACTCAGGGATAGAACTGACAGAGAAATCACCAACTTGGAAATTGTCAGTCCTACACGAGAGGGAGAAGAGAATGTTGAATTATTGACAATTAAATGATCATTCTATAAGTGATGTCTGCTCACAACAAATTGATCACATTTAGGCACATGGCCCCAGTCAATCTCTATGGGAACTGAAAGTGCAATTATACCATGTACATGAAAGAATGGAAGCCCAGAAATACGACTATCAGAACACAGTCAAAGTAAGGATATGTATACATTGAGTAGATTATGCATGGAAGATAGTGACAACTAGACCTTAATAAATGTCAATAAAACAAATTAAGATACTAAAAAAGAGAAAAATGTATATCAATGAATTTATTAATGAATGTATTTATTAGATTGTGTTTAGATCTATACTGTGAAAGATTGTTTTAG
>SJYW01021787.1:62185-88154 GCA_006410735.1 Raphicerus campestris | reverse complement strand
TTGCATTCCTATAAATCAGCATACTGTGAAGCTTTTTATTGAAGATAGACCTCTAAAAAAGATAAGCATTCAACTGATGCTTGTGGTATTTACTGAGTACATTGCTTTGATAGATTCATAAAATACATCATTGAAAAGAATTTTAAAAGATTCAGTCTCCTTAACTAAGCAAATGAAGTTTAGTAAAACAAAGGGATCTATTCCAAGAATACACAGTTGGTAACAAAACCAGGGCCCAATTCTAGGTCTAACTGCCACTCAAGTACGTTTTCTATAGCACTACAGCTGCACATTATCTCTTGTTGTAATTGCTATTGGAAATCTAACACCAATTAATTAACTTGACAGTAATAAGTACTCATGGTTTAGTAACAAAAGCCAATTTTAATCTTCAGTCACTTTAATTATGCAGTTACACACAGCACTAATTTGAAGACAGGATATGCATTCAGTAAAGATTTGCTAGTGGTGTTGTTGATTATATATAGAAGGGGAGAATACAACTTCATTTGCTATTCCTTATCCTATTTCTTTTGATAGTAAAAAGAGAAAACTTGAGCAAATATCTAAGCAAACTTCCCAGAGTTTAAATTATATTTTTCTTCTAATTTTTTAATGGTTTACTAACAAAAAATGAAGCTCAAACAGAGCCTGTGACTTCCACTCAAATAATTAAGTAATAAACTTTAATATCACTACTGCTCATGATCATCTGATAATCTAAACTAAATCATATTAAATAGTCTAATTACAGTGAATTCCAATATTCTGCTATTAAATATTTATGATTGGTTACATCAAATGTTATTGATACAATTTTATATCCATCAGCTTTATTTAAGTCAGTAGATTTGAAAAAAACTTACTAAATTCTGCTTTCATAAAAGCTCGTTGGCAGAATAAAAATGAGTAATTTTCAGTGGTTTTAAATTTCTGAGACTGTGGCTGAACAGATAATAAATAGTGTTCTACTTTATTAGAAAGTAAAAGCTTGGTTTTATTCATCTCTAGAGGGGCTTAAGGCAGAACAGCATAGAATAATAACTGTAAGATGAGATTTTTTAAATGCTCATACCTAAATCATTTTTTTCCTGAAGTATAAAATACATCATGCTATCAAGATGGTACTTTGAACCCTGTACAATGACTACCTTCAGTGTTTGTTTCTCTAGAAGCTGAAAATTAAAAAAATAATAAAACCTCAAAATTTAAACTAAAGTTGTTTTTCGAATAGTTTTATAGATTCAAGTCTTGCTTGATATTATTCCTTGACTTCCAGTGCTGGGAGCCAGCATGGGGAATCCCGCCCATGCCAAAGGTCATGAGGAAAGGGGCCTGACATACACAAAGGTGAGATCAGGCCTCAGGGGTCCCCCTGGACTTTCTCAAGCATCTACCCCCAAGTGAAGTCGTTCATTTGTGTTCGACTCGTAGCGACCCCATGGACTGTAGCCCACAAGGCTCCTCCATCCATGGGATTTTCCAGGCAAGCTGGCTTAAAACTCAACATTCAAAAAACTAACATCGTGGCATCTGGTCTCATCACTTCATAACCAATAGATGGTGAAACAATGGAAAAAAAAGTAAGAAACTTTATTTTGGGGGGTTCTAAAATCACTGCAGATGGTGACTATAGCCATGAAATTGAGACACTTGCTCCTTGGAAGACACTTACTTCTATGACAAACCTAGACAGTGTATTAAAAAGCTGAAACATCACTTTGCCAGCAAAGGTCCATATAGTCAAAGCTATGATTTTACAGTATGCATGTATGGAAGTGAGTGTTAGATGATAAAGAAGGCTGAGCATCTAAGAATTGATGCTTTCAAACTGTGGTGCTATAGAACACTCTTGACAGCCCCTTAGACTACAAAGAGATCAAACCAGTCAGTCTTAAGGGAAATCAGTTTTGAATATTCATTGGAAGGACTGATTTTGAAGCTGACGCTCCAATACTTTGGCCACCTGATGCAAAAAGACAACTCACTGGAAAAGATTGTGATGCTGGGAACGATTGAGAAGAGGATGACAGAGCATGAGGTGATTAGATGGCATCACTGACTCAGTGGACATGAGTTTGAGCAAACTCTGGGAGATGGTGAAAGGCAGGGAAACCTGGCATGCAGCAGCTCATGGTGAGAGGGTAACAGGCAGGAAAGCCAGGGGTCTCCAAACGGAGGAAACAGCCTGCAAGTGTCAGACATTTTATCTCTCCTAAGCGGCAGGAGGAAACAAACTAGTGATATTTTTTCCTTCTCTATACAAATTTAAAAAGAGGTTTCTCTTAAAATTCTGTGTTGCCATAATGACACCTGGTTTCACCTGAAGTTAACCAGTGCCTTTTTCTTATGGAAATGTTTATCTTAAGCTATGCTAATGTACTATGCATTTACCCCAAACTCTGTCTTCAAGTCAGTTCCGCCTTTTGGGCCCAGAACCTACTTGATAAACCAGTATGTTATACTCCGATATTGTTCCTCTAATCTATGTAAATGAAACTATTTGTATGGTGATCTGCCCTTCTTTAAGATTCAAGTTAATCATTTTATGGCCCAAGATAAACCATTTGGAGCCAAGGTTATATCAAAATACATCTTATGGGTGAGGGGCCTGGTGCCATTCTAAGTTTTGAGACATTCCTTTCTTTTCATTAACAGACGGCTGGTGACTATATAACACCCAGCTAAAGACTAGCAGAGGGGTACTCTTTCTGGCCCCTTCTGATGCCTATGTCAGAAGCTTTCTCTATCTCCTTTATACTTTAATAAAACTTTATTACACAAAAGCTCTGAGTGTTCAAGCCTAGTCTCTGGCCCCGGATTGAATTCTTCTCCTCCGGGGGCCAAGAATCCCGGCGTCGTGATTCAACAACAACCTTTCAATGCGATTGCAAAGAGTCAGACCAAACTGAGCAACTGAACAACAATAAAAACTCGTTCAACTATATCTTTGATCTATATTTATTTTTTAAAATTTCATTTTATTATTTTTAAAATTTATTTAATTGGAGACTAATTACTTTACAATATTGTGGTGGTTTTTGTCATACATCAATATTAATTAACCGAGGGTGGGCATGTGTTTCCCCAACCTGAGACCCCTCCCACATTCCTCAGCACCCCATCCCTCTGGGTTGTCCCAGAGCATCAGCTTTTACTGCCCTACTTCATGCACTGAACTTGCATAGTCATCTATTTTACATGTGGTAATATACAAGTTTCAATGCTGTTCTCTCAAATTCTCTCACCTTTGCCTTCTCCCACATAGTCCAAAAGTCTAGTCTTTACATCTGTGTCTCTTTTGCTGTCTTACATATAGGGTCGTCATTACTGTCTTTTAAAATTCCATATATAAGTGTTAATATACTATATTGGTGTTTCTCTTTCTGAGTTACTTCACTCTGTATAATAGGCTACAGTTTCATCCACCTCATTAGAACTGACTCAGATGTGTTCTTTTTTTAATAGCTGAGTAATATTACACTGTGTGTATGTACCACAACTTCCTTATCCATTGGTCTGCTGATGAACATCTAGGTTGCNTTCAAGTCTTGCTTGATATTATTCCTTGACTTCCAGTGCTGGGAGCCAGCATGGGGAATCCCGCCCATGCCAAAGGTCATGAGGAAAGGGGCCTGACATACACAAAGGTGAGATCAGGCCTCAGGGGTCCCCCTGGACTTTCTCAAGCATCTACCCCCAAGTGAAGTCGTTCATTTGTGTTCGACTCGTAGCGACCCCATGGACTGTAGCCCACAAGGCTCCTCCATCCATGGGATTTTCCAGGCAAGCTGGCTTAAAACTCAACATTCAAAAAACTAACATCGTGGCATCTGGTCTCATCACTTCATAACCAATAGATGGTGAAACAATGGAAAAAAAAGTAAGAAACTTTATTTTGGGGGGTTCTAAAATCACTGCAGATGGTGACTATAGCCATGAAATTGAGACACTTGCTCCTTGGAAGACACTTACTTCTATGACAAACCTAGACAGTGTATTAAAAAGCTGAAACATCACTTTGCCAGCAAAGGTCCATATAGTCAAAGCTATGATTTTACAGTATGCATGTATGGAAGTGAGTGTTAGATGATAAAGAAGGCTGAGCATCTAAGAATTGATGCTTTCAAACTGTGGTGCTATAGAACACTCTTGACAGCCCCTTAGACTACAAAGAGATCAAACCAGTCAGTCTTAAGGGAAATCAGTTTTGAATATTCATTGGAAGGACTGATTTTGAAGCTGACGCTCCAATACTTTGGCCACCTGATGCAAAAAGACAACTCACTGGAAAAGATTGTGATGCTGGGAACGATTGAGAAGAGGATGACAGAGCATGAGGTGATTAGATGGCATCACTGACTCAGTGGACATGAGTTTGAGCAAACTCTGGGAGATGGTGAAAGGCAGGGAAACCTGGCATGCAGCAGCTCATGGTGAGAGGGTAACAGGCAGGAAAGCCAGGGGTCTCCAAACGGAGGAAACAGCCTGCAAGTGTCAGACATTTTATCTCTCCTAAGCGGCAGGAGGAAACAAACTAGTGATATTTTTTCCTTCTCTATACAAATTTAAAAAGAGGTTTCTCTTAAAATTCTGTGTTGCCATAATGACACCTGGTTTCACCTGAAGTTAACCAGTGCCTTTTTCTTATGGAAATGTTTATCTTAAGCTATGCTAATGTACTATGCATTTACCCCAAACTCTGTCTTCAAGTCAGTTCCGCCTTTTGGGCCCAGAACCTACTTGATAAACCAGTATGTTATACTCCGATATTGTTCCTCTAATCTATGTAAATGAAACTATTTGTATGGTGATCTGCCCTTCTTTAAGATTCAAGTTAATCATTTTATGGCCCAAGATAAACCATTTGGAGCCAAGGTTATATCAAAATACATCTTATGGGTGAGGGGCCTGGTGCCATTCTAAGTTTTGAGACATTCCTTTCTTTTCATTAACAGACGGCTGGTGACTATATAACACCCAGCTAAAGACTAGCAGAGGGGTACTCTTTCTGGCCCCTTCTGATGCCTATGTCAGAAGCTTTCTCTATCTCCTTTATACTTTAATAAAACTTTATTACACAAAAGCTCTGAGTGTTCAAGCCTAGTCTCTGGCCCCGGATTGAATTCTTCTCCTCCGGGGGCCAAGAATCCCGGCGTCGTGATTCAACAACAACCTTTCAATGCGATTGCAAAGAGTCAGACCAAACTGAGCAACTGAACAACAATAAAAACTCGTTCAACTATATCTTTGATCTATATTTATTTTTTAAAATTTCATTTTATTATTTTTAAAATTTATTTAATTGGAGACTAATTACTTTACAATATTGTGGTGGTTTTTGTCATACATCAATATTAATTAACCGAGGGTGGGCATGTGTTTCCCCAACCTGAGACCCCTCCCACATTCCTCAGCACCCCATCCCTCTGGGTTGTCCCAGAGCATCAGCTTTTACTGCCCTACTTCATGCACTGAACTTGCATAGTCATCTATTTTACATGTGGTAATATACAAGTTTCAATGCTGTTCTCTCAAATTCTCTCACCTTTGCCTTCTCCCACATAGTCCAAAAGTCTAGTCTTTACATCTGTGTCTCTTTTGCTGTCTTACATATAGGGTCGTCATTACTGTCTTTTAAAATTCCATATATAAGTGTTAATATACTATATTGGTGTTTCTCTTTCTGAGTTACTTCACTCTGTATAATAGGCTACAGTTTCATCCACCTCATTAGAACTGACTCAGATGTGTTCTTTTTTTAATAGCTGAGTAATATTACACTGTGTGTATGTACCACAACTTCCTTATCCATTGGTCTGCTGATGAACATCTAGGTTGCTTCCAGGTCCTAGCTACTGTAAACATGCTGCAATGAACATTGTGGTACATGTATCTCTTTCAGTTCTGGTTTTCTTGGTGTGTATGCCCAGCTTAGAGATTTCTGGGTCATATGTCAGTCTATTTCCAATTTTTTAAGGAATCTCCACACTGTTCTCCATAGTGGCTGTACTAGTTTGCATTCCCACCAACAGTGTAAGAGGGTTCCCATTTCTCCACACCCTCTCCAGCATTTAGTATTTGTAAACATTTTGATTGCAGCCATTCTGACCAGTGTGAGATGGTATCTCATTGTGGTTTTTATTTGAATTTATTTATATACTTTTTTACTTATACCACTGTCATTGCTTCCTAAGACAAGTTCTAGCTAAAGATTCAGCAGGTGAACAGGGTTTCCTTTATTTTAATGTAAAGGCTTAAGAACCATAGTTTAAAAAGATTCATATGAAATAAAAATACCTTCTAGGTTTTGAAGGGATCTTCCTTTGTGGCTCAGCTGGTAAAGAATCTGCCTGCAATGTGGGAGACCTGGGTTCAATCCCTGAGTTGGGAAGATCCCCTGGAGAATAGAAAGGCTATACACTCCAGTATTCTGGCCTAGAGAACTCCATAGACTGCATAATCCATGGGGTCTCAAAGAGTCAGACAATACTCAGCAAATTTCACTTTCACTTTCATGCTTTGAAGCTCATGATAAGGCCTATATATTACCAGTGATACTTTTTATTGTTATTTATGGGATCACACTATTTTGTTACATTTTAAAAATGTCTTTCAAACTCCAGTGAATGGGAGAGTTTTTTTTTTTTCTTTTTTGGTTTGAAGTTATTTCTTGAGTTTTAAAATATGCCAACTTATTATAGTAAAGTAAAAGTTAAATACACTAAACAAAAATTAAAATAATTCAGTTTAATACTTTTATTTTATTTTCAATTTGTAACCTATAGCATCTCGCTCACTCATTTGCTCAGTCATGTCCCACTCTTTGCAACCCTTTGGACTCTAGCCTGCCAGACTCCTCTGTCCATGGGATTTTTCAGGCAAGAATACTGGAGTGGGTTACCATTTCCTCCTCAGGGGACCTTCCTGACTCAGGGATCAAGGCTGTGTCTCCTGTGTCTCCTGTATTGCAGGCTGATTCTTTACTGCTGAGCCATGGGGGAAGCCCATTTTAAACTTAATGCCAGTGAAGAACGGAGAAAATGTGCACACAAAGAATTGCTATAAAGGTATGTAGGGTTTTTTTTTTCCCCTCACAATTTAGGTAATACAGCTATTTCTTTTAGGTTTGCTCCTTGAAGTACATTTGAGAAATCCACTGTGAAGCAAATGACATTAGAAAACAAACAGAATAGATGTCAATCATAAGGAAATTTTAACTGTATCTAAAACATTGAAAATAAGTCACAAAAAATTAGTTATGATTTTTCTCTTTAAAGTGATATGTATAATAACATTATACATACACATGTAGGTAATAACTTTATTGCAAATGGAAGGATAAAAAATAGAACAGTGACAAATTTTATTTTCTTGAGCTCCAAAATAACTGTAGACTGTAACTGCAGCCATGAAATTAAAAATGTTTGCTCCTTGAAAAGAAAGCTATGATAACACTAGACAACATATTAAAAAGAAGAGACATCACTTTACCAACAAAAATCTGTGTAGTCAAAGTTATGGTTTTCCAGTAGTCATGCTCAGATGTGAGTTGGACCATAAAGAATGCTGAGCACAGAAGAATTGATGCTTTCAAATTGTGACATTGGAGAAGACGCTTGAGACTCCCATGGACTGCAAGATTAAACCAGCCAATACTAAAGGAATCAACACTGAATATTTATTGGAATGACTGCTGCTAAAGCTGAAGCTCCAGTACTTTGGCCTCTTGATGCATAGAGCTGACTGTATCAGGAAAAGACCCTGGTGCTGGGAAAGATTGAGGGGAGGAGGAGAAGGGGAAGTCAGAGAATTAAATGGTTAAATAGAATCATTGATCAATGGATATGAATTTGAGCAAACTTTAAATGATTTAAATCAATGATTTACTGTGAACCATAGGGACACACATTTTTTATTATTTACCTGCATAAACATTCCCTTTGTGAGCAGAAAATTGTCAATTAAAAAAAAAAGAGAGAGATTTGGGAAAGTTAAAAAGGTGATTTAAAACATATAGATTTTTCTCCATAGATAAATAATGCCTAAATATTTATACTATGTAAAATATACATATTTTGAATATAAAAATGTTATGGAATATGTAATTTTTAAAGTAGATTTATGCTTTCTTCTGCTAAGAAATTACTTGAGATAAACTTCATTAAAGTGGAGGATCAGTTCACTTCAGTTCAGTCTCTCAGATGTGTCTGACTCTTTGTGACCCCATGGACTGTAGCATGCCAGGCGTACCTGTCTATTACCAACTCCTAGCTGCTGCTGCTGCTGCTGCTAAGTCACTTCAGTCACGTCTGACTCTGTGCAACCCCAGAGACAGCAGCCCACCAGCGTCCCTTATCCCTGGGATTCTCCAGGCAAGAACACTGGCGTGGGTTGCCATTTCCTGCTCCAATGCATGAAAGTGAAAAGTGAAAGTGAAGTCGCTAAGTTGTGTCTGACTTCATGACCCCATGGACTGCAGCCCACCAGGCTCCTCCATCCATGGGATTTTCCAGGCAAGAGTACTGGAGTGCCTTCTCTGACCAACTCCTAGATTTTACCCAAACTCATATCTATTGAGTTGATGATGCCATCCAACCATCTCATCCTCTGTCCTCCCCTTATCCTCCTGCCCTCAATCTTTCACAGCATCAGGGTCTTTTCAAATGAGTCAGCTCTTTGCATCAGGTGGCCAAAGTATTGGAGTTTCAGCCTCAAAATGGAGGAGATATATAATAATAATATATATAAAATATTCTTATTATTACATAATACTTTAACTGTGATGTTTACAATTTATTTATATCAGTCATAGCTAAACATACACTCTCAGAAGAATCAACTCTGAATTGTCTATACAAATAGAATGGCTGAAGGGTATAGAAAGTCCAGAATTTATTTATAAACCCAATTGCAAATATCCCAGTATCCATCTCCATCATTATTGTTTACTTAGACTTCAAATGCCTAGAACACGCAGCATTTACTCCTTCAGAGAGATGATGATGTTTTGGAGTTCAATTTTCCTCTCATTTTAACTGTGTATTGAAGAGTATAAATACAGAAATGTATAAATTAAATATACCTTCTTTTACTAAAATTTTATATAAAATGTACCAAGAAATAGTTTATTGGATATCCCTGCAAATAATTTTTCTATTTTAGTGCATAAATTGGTCTTTGTATTAAATTAGGTCAAGAAACTCCTTCAGTATCATCTGAATATTTTAAATGATCTGATACAAATATATTTTTATATTTAGTTAGGAATATTGAGGCTCTTTATAAAAGATTTCAAAATTAACTAAAACCCTAACATAAACAATTGATATTCTAATATTCACATCAGATGTCTAAGCATATAATTAAATTGTATGAATGGCTATGTTAGCAATAAAGAGGAAGAAAAGTTAATATACCACTATAGAAATATGGAAGGGTTTTAGAGTTTTTGTTTCATAATATAGAGTGGACAGAGCTAATGTGAAAATTTTTGCATATCAAACACGCATATACATGTTACATTCAGCATAACCAAAATGTTTAAATATATGTATATATTCAAACCAAAGGCTTCCCAGGTGGCCCAGTGGTAAGGAATACACCTGCTAATGAAGGAGAACCGGGAGATGTGGGTTCGATCCCTGGGTCAGGAAGATCCCCTGGAGTAGGAAATGGCAACCCACTCCAGTATTCTCACCTGGAAAATTCCATGGACAGGGGAGCCAGTGAGCTGCAATAAATTCCATGTACAGAGGAGCCTGGCTGACTGCAATCCATGGAGTCACAAAGAGTCAGATACGAGTGAGCATACACACATACATAATTCCAAGGTACCAGAAAAAAAAAAATCTAGGATAGATTAACAATCTGACTGGTGATCTAGAGATGCCCTACTGAATACAATATAGACATAGGGGATGAGAGCTTAAATCCATATGTAGATAAGAGATCTGCTCTTGAATCAAGGTAAAGCAGGGGATTATATTTGAAATAACATAAAGCTGAGACTTTTGGAAAGGCTAACCCTTCAATGAAAGGAAATTGGAAAGATTGTGCCCACTTGCTGGGAGCCAGTGTGAGGAATCCCGCCCATGGAAAAGGTCATGAGGAAGGAAGCCTGACAAGACACAAGGGCGTGGTCAGGCTTCAGGGGTTCCCCCTGGAATTTCCTGAGCATCCACCCCTAAAAACCAGATTACGCCTGCTTTACTGTGTTATGCTTTCCACCTACTCTTCTGACATTAACAAGGGGCTGTCCCCCCACCACCTTTTTCTGGAAAAGGTTAATTTAGAGCTTTTAGATAATAAATCTCCTGGGCATAATAAGAGTGTTTCAATCCAAAACCCCCTCTGATGGCTTTCTAGCCTGCCTGCCAGACTCTTACAGTTGTGCATATGATTGTTTGCAGCCTCACGACTGCAAGAGGCACAGGAAGGTTAAAATATCCTAGTAATGTAGGGGCTTCTGAGGAGTCAAAATCATTAGAATAGGACTGATTAAACATTTCATTTGTTGAGCCAATACTTGCTGCCAAATTTTCATATCTTTTATTTGTAGATATAGTTGGTATATAGAAAAAATAGGTAGTAGACCTGGTATTAGCAACATTAGATCTTAGTTAAATACTTTGTTATAACCCACTGCACCTTTGTTCTACAAGAATGTAACTTTATTTAGTACTTTGAGGGTAATGCAGAGTAAAGAAAAAACACTTCTAGCGAAAAAGTTTTCTGGTTGATAGATATTTATCTAGGAAGAGAGCCATAAAAATGTTAACAGGCCTCTTGGCCACAAGATAATGTAAACCACCTGAGACCTTTTGTATACGGGAAGGTATGCAAAAAGAAAGCCTGGTGTCAATGAGGGTCAGGACTGCTGCCCCTGCATAACTCTGCATATTCCACTATTTCTTTTATGTACAACTTGGGGTATATAAGCTGATTTTGAAAATAAAGTCTTGAGTTTTGCACCGATGCTGGGCTCCCCCATGTCATTCTTTTCTCCCCTTTTCCGGCTGAATTCCCATCTGGAACGTGGAAGCTCTCCAAGTCTACTTACCTGCCCTGGCTTCTAAGATCCATGCGAGAGGGAGCCCAAGGCGGGGCACCTTCCAATATTCAAGTGGGTGCTGGTGGCCTAACGTAGATGGTGCAAACCTCTTGTCTCGAGGTTTTATTAGTTTTCCACGTAAACCAAGTTATTCAGCATCTTTTCTCCACTAATTTTCCTACTACACTATTCTTTCCTAATCTCTTTATATTTCTAATTAAATAGTCCTTTTCCAGACTCTGACTTCATCCCTGCTTCGAATTCCCTGGATCCACCAGGGCTGGACCCCGGCACCCACTGGCCAGCAAAATCTGTAAGGAATTTATTTCTCTGCCTAAAATTTCTGTGGAAAAATATATTCCAATAAAAAATAATGTTTAAGACACCAAATAGGCATATACATTCTGATTTAAACCACTTATCTGGTGCAGAAATCCTGAGGCCAATAAATGTACCTGGAAACTCTGAGGGCACACCTACTAGAAGCAAATACAAAAAACTCTTTAACAACTGTGGTGAATGCCTTGATAGGCCAGCCAGATCCCCTGAAAAATGAAGAACTTATTTCCCCCAGTTGCATGGAGTTAAACCTAAGTGACAGCCTTTAGCTATTAGCTCCTATGGGGATTACCTCTTCTGAAAAGAACCAACTTCCCCAGAGGTGCACTTTCTTCTCAAGGCAGTCTGCCTCCAAAGACTGATCAAAATGATAATGTTTATAAAGGTTAAGCTCTCTTGTTACAATGGGACTATCTTCAGTACTCCTTACAGGGTCTGCTGAGTCATCTGTAATATTAATACTGACAGCACACCCCCCAAAAAATTATATATGCAAATTCTGTTTCACAGTCTGCCTCCCAGGGAATACAACCAGAAGAAGCAATATTTAACACAATACAGAGAATATATGTTTACCACAGGAAAAAAAAAAGATTCACACTGAAAGATTCAAAATATTTTTAAGTTCAGAGGATACCATCTATGACAAAGTTAACAGATACTACAAACAGAATGAAGAGCATCAAAGTATTAGAGATAATAGAATAAATTGAAAGACACTACAAAAATATTTTAACTGGTTAAAAAGTAATTAGAAACCAGAATGGTAAAAAAAAAAAACACTGGACATTGTATATTAAAAAAAGGAACACGAATTTGAACAGAAAAAGAGATTTGGGGAAGGGGTTAATATATAGTATACTGGAAGTCATTATCCAATCTACCTTTCCTCTATTCTACATTCATGTTCTGCAGATATCAAAAAATAAAAACATACATTTCTAAGACTCCCTTGAACTAGGTCTCTGTATGTGATTTAGATTCAAAACTGATGCTCTGATGTGAGGCTTGGATATAGACATAAGGTAGAGTTTTTTCTTCTCCTGATCCTGCTCTTTGCTGGCAAACAGGCATATAGGCTTAATACAGGTCCTTGTGTCCAGTTACTCACTTTACAGTGGGAACATGACTAGAGTGAGGCCTTTGGCACAAAATTTAAGGAGATACTAAAAGTCTCAGTAATCAAGATAAACTTAATGCCGTATTTTGAAAAGTGAATTATCTCTGCTCTTCACTCTGTTTCTTACTTTTTACTAAGTTGAGGTTTAGCATGTTCCCTCTTTTCTAGTTCCTTAAGGTATAAAGTTAAGTTACTGAGTTGAGTCTTTTCTTCTTTTGTAGTATAAGCATTTATAGCTATAATATCTTTCATATGACTGCTTCTGCTTTATCCCATAAGTTTGGGTATGTTGTGTTTTAATTTTCATTTATATCCAGATATTTTCTAATTTCTTTTGTGATGTTTTTCTTTGACTCACTATTATTTGAAAGTGTGCTGTTTAATTTCAACAGAATTGTGAATTTCCCAGTTTTTCTTCTACTGTTCATTTTGTTTTATTCCACTGTGATTAACAAAGAACACTTTGTATAATTTCAACCTTTTAAATTGATAAGCATTTGTTTTGTGAACTAATGCATAATTTGTCCTTGGATATGTTATATGTGTACTTGAGAAAATATGTGTTTTATTATTGTTGAGTGAAATCATCTCTATAATTATTGTAGGTTCAACTAGTCATGTTGATATATAAGCCATCTATTTCCTTATTGATCATCTGTCTGGTTGTTATACTCACTATTGAAAGTGGAAATTTGAACTTTCCTACTATTAATGTGAAGCTGTTTATTTCTCCCTTCATTTCTGTTGATTCCTTGATATAAATTGGAGCTCTGTTGTTTGGTGGACATATATTTATAACTGTTATTTATTTTTGGTGAATTCATACTTTTTTCAATATATATTGCCCTTCTTTGTCTATTTTTACTTAGTTTTTCAAGACTGTGTAGTTTAATTTTTACATATTTGTGATTTTTCAAGTTTCCTTGTTTCATTCCATTGTGGTCAGATAATATACTTGGTATGATTTTAATCTCCTTAAATTTATTAAGAGTTCTTTTGTGAAGTACCACAGGATCTATCCTAGAGAAGGTTCTGAGTGTGGCTGAGAAGAATGTGTATCCCACTGATGGTGAAAGGAATGTTCTAAACATACCTGTTAGTTTCATTTGGTTTATGGTGGTGTTCAAATTCATTGTTTCATTAATGAGGGTTTCCCTGGTAGCTCAGTTTGTAATCTGCCTGCAATGCAGGAGACCTCAGTTATATTCCTGGGTCAGGAAGATCCACTGAAGAAGAGATAGGCTACTCATTCCAGTATTCTTTTGCTTCCCTTATGGGTCAGCTGGTAAAGAATCTGCCTATAATGTAGGAGACCTGGGTTTGATCCCTGGTTTGGGAAGATCCCCTGGAGAAGACACAATCTACCCACTCCTGTTTGGTTTTCTCACTATTATTGTGAGTGGTAAATTGAAGTTCTCCACTGTAATTGTATTGCTATTTCTCCCTTCACATCCATCAGTGTTTGCTTTTTATATTTAGGTGCTTTGATATTTGATATTTAGTTGCTTTGATAGTTGATATTTAGTTATATCTTGTCTTATTAGTTGACCATTTTATCATTATGTGATAACCTTCTTTGTATCTTGTAGAAGTTTTTTGCTTAAAGTCTGTTTTATGTGCTATAAATATCCCTACTCTCTCTGGTTACAATTTATATAGAATATTTTTTCCATCCCTTCACTTGCAGTCTGTGTGTGCATGCTAAGTTGCTTCACTCAGAGATGGCAGAAAATTGCAAGCAATCTCCACTCTCTCTCTCTTTTTTTTTGGGGGGGGGGGTCATACAGAGAGAACCAAGGTTGGACCACTTCCTATGTATCATAGCCATACCATGCTGAGGAGGGCGTGAGGTATGGATGAATTAAAGTGCTAGGAAATTTTCTACTATTTCAAATGTTGGATATTGCTTGATTGGGTATTCACATGGTAGTACCCTGAAGATCTTTGACTTTTCTAGATCTCCTATTAGTTACTATTTAGTTGCTAAGTCATGTCCACCTCTTTGAGACCCCATGGACTCAGATTGCCAGGCTCCTCTGTACATGAGATTATCCAGGCAAGAATACTAGAGTGGGTACCATTTCCTTCACCAGAGGATCTTCCCAGTTCAGGGATCAAACCAATGTCTATTGCATTGGCAGGGATTTTTTTTTTTAACCACTGAGCCACCAGGGAAGCCTAAAGCTCCTATAAGGTTATTTCAATCAGTCTGTAGTTGTTTATTTTATGTTTCCTTTGTGAAAGACCATCCACATGGAAAATGCAAAAAACCAAAATGGCTGTCTGGGGAGGCCTTAAAATAGCTGTGAAAAGAAGAGAGGCAAAAAGTAAAGGAGAAAAGGAAAGATATAAGCATCTGATGCAGAGATCCAGAGAATAGCAAGAAGAGATAAGAAAGCCTTCTTCAGTGGTCAATGCAAAGAAATAGAGGAAAAGAACAGAATGGGAAAGACTAGAGATCTCTTCAAGAAAATTACAAATATCAAGGGAACATTTCATGCAAAGATGGGCTCGATAAAGGACAGAAATGGTAGACCTAACAGAAACAGAAGATATTAAGAAGAATTGGCAAGGATACACAGAAGAACTTTACAAAAAAGATCTTCATGACCCAGATAATCATGATGGTGTGATCACTCATCTAGAGCCAGACATCCTGGAATGTGAAGTCAAGTGGGCCTTAGGAAGCATCACTATGAACAAAGCTAGTGGAGGTGAAGGAATTTCAGTGGAGCTATTTCAAATCCTGGAAGATGATCCTGTGAAAGTGCTGCACTCAATATGCCAGCAAATTTGGAAAACTCAGCAGTGGCCACAGGACTGGAAAAGGTCAGTTTTCATTCCAATTCCAAAGAAAGGCAATGCAAAAGAATGCTCCAACTATTGCACAATTACACTCATTTCCCATGCTAGTAAACTACCGCTCAAAATTCTCTAAGCCAGGCTTCAGCAATTCGTGAACCATGAAATTCCTGATGTTCAAGCTTGTTTTAGAATAGGCAGAGGAACAAGAGATCAAATTGCCAACATCCGCTGGATCATGAAGAAAGCAAGAGAGTTCCAGAAAAACATCTATTTCTTCTTTATTGACTATGCCAAAGCCTTTGACTGTGAGGATCACAATAAACTGTGGAAAATTCTAAAAGAGATGGCAATACCAGACCACTTGACCTGCCTCTTAAGAAATCTGTATGCAGGTCAGGAAGCAACAGTTAGAACTGGACATGGAACAACAGACAGGTTCCAAATAGGAAAAAGAGTATGTCAAGGCTGTATATTGTCACCCTGCTTATTTAACTTCTATGCAGAGTACATCATGAGAAATGCTGGGCTGGAAGAAACACAAGCTGGAATCAAGATTGCCGGGAGAAATAGCAATAACCTCAGATATGCAGATGACACCACCTTTATGGCAGAAAGTGAAGAGGAGCTAAAAAGCCTCTTGATGAAAGTGAAAGAGGAGAGTGAAAAAGTTGGTTTATGGCTCAACATTAAAAAAATAACTAAGATCATGGCATCTGGTCCCATCACTTTATGGGAAATAGATGGGGAAACAGTGGAAACAATGTCAGACTTTATTTTGGGGGGCTCCAAAATCACTGCAGATGGTGACTACAGCCATGAAATTAAAAGATGCTTACTTCTTGGAAGGAAAGTTATGACCAACCTAGACAGCATATTAAAAAGCAGAGACATTATTTTGTCAGCAGAGGTCCATCTAATCAAGGCTATGTTTTTTCCAGTAGTCATGTATGGATGTGAGTTTGACTATAAAGAGAGCTGAGCACTGAAGAATTGATGCTTTTGAACTGTGGTGTGGAGAAGACTCTTGAGAGTCCCTTGGACTTCAAGGGATCCGAAAAGTCCATTCTGAAGGAAAGCAGTCCTTGGTGTTCATTGGAAGGACTGATATTGAAGCTGAAACTCCAATATTTTGGCCACCTCATGTGAAGAGCTGATTCATTTGAAAAGACTCTGATGTTGGGAAAGATTGAAAGCAGAAGGAGAAGGGGACGACAGAGGATGAGATGGTTAGATGACATCACCGACTCAATAGACATGAGTTTGGGTAAACTCCAGGAGTTGGTGATGGACAGGGAGGCCTGGTGTGCTGTGGTTCGTGGGGTCACAAAGAGTCGGACACGGCTGAGTGGATGAACTGAACTGAACTGAAAAGTTAATTTCCACATAATTAGAGAAGCTATTTCAAATCCTGGAAGATGATCCTGTGAAAGTGCTGAACTCAATATGCCAGCAAATTTTGAAAACTCAGCAGTGGCCACAGGACTGGAAAAGGTCAGTTTTTATTCCAATTTCAAAGTAAGGCAATGCTCAAACTACCGCACAATTGCTCTCATCTCACATGCTAGTAAAGTAATACTCAAAATTCTCCAAGCCAGGTTTCAGTAATACATGAACCATGAACTTCCTGATGTTCAAGCTGGTTTTAGAAAAGGCTGAGGAACCAGAGATCAAATTGCCAACATCCGCTGGATCATGGAAAAAACAAGAGAGTTCCAGAAAAACGTCTCTTTCTGCTTTATTGACTATGCCAAAGCCTTCGACTGTGTGGATCACAATAAACTGTGGAAAATTCTGAAAGAGATGGGAATACCAGACCACCTGACCTGCCTATTGAGAAACCTATATGCAGGTCAGGAAGGAACAGTTAGAACTGGACATGGAACAACAGACTGGTTCCAAATAGGAAAAGGAGTACGCCAAGGCTGTATATTGTCACCTTGCTTATTTAACTTTTATTCAGAGTACATCATGAGAAACGCTGGGCTGGAAGAAACACAAGCTGGAATCAAGATTGCCAGGAGAAATATCAATAACCTCAGATATGCAGATGGAACCACCCTATGGCAGAAAGTGAAGAGGCACTAAAAAGCGTCTTCATGAAAGTGACAGTGGAGAGTGAAAAAGTTGGCTAAAAGCTCAACATTCAGAAAACAAAGATCATGGCATCTGTCCTATCACTTCATGGGAAATAGATGGGGAAACAGTGGATACAGTGTCAGACTTTATTTTGGGGGCTCCAAAATCACTGCGGATGGTGACTGCAGCCATGAAATTAGAAGACGCTTCCTCCTTGGAAGAAAAGTTATGACCAACCTACATAGCATCTGTCTCTTATACACATCTATNGATACAGTGTCAGACTTTATTTTGGGGGCTCCAAAATCACTGCGGATGGTGACTGCAGCCATGAAATTAGAAGACGCTTCCTCCTTGGAAGAAAAGTTATGACCAACCTACATAGCATATTCCAAAGCAGAGACATTACTTTGCCAACAAAGGTCTGTCTAGTCAAAGCTATGGCTTTTCCTGTGGTCATGTATGGATGTGAGATTTGGACTGTGAAGAAAGCTGAGCACTGAAGACTTGATGCTTTTGAACTGTGGTGTTGGAGAAGACTCTTGAGAGTCCCTTGGACTGCAAGGAGATCCAATCAGTCCATTCTGAAGGAGATCAGTCTTGGGTGTTCTTTGGAAGGACTGATGCTAAAGCTGAAACTCCAATATTTTGGCCACCTCATGCGAAGAGTTGACTCATTGGAAAAGCCTCTGATGTTGGGAGGGATTAGAGGTGGTAGGATAAGGGAACGACAGAGGATGAGATGACTGGATGGCATTACCGACTCGATGGACATGAATTTGGGTGAACTCCAGGAGATGGCCAGGGTGAACTCCTGGCATGTTGCAATTCATGGGGTCGCAAAGAGTCAGACACAACCGAGTAACTGAACTGAACTGAATTCATAATTGGGAGTATAAATTGATTAATATAGACAACGAAGTACAGTGTATATTAAAAGGCAACAAAGAATTTTATTTTTCCATGATATTTTTAATCAGAGGCAGAATTTAGATGGTAGAAAAACCAATTTCAAATCATGAAGTTTGCATAAGAGCATTGTGTAGCAATTCAGTTGGCATGCAAAAGGTCAAACATCTTTAAGCTTTGTGAAGAGCATATTAAGTAGTCTGACAAGGCAAATCTCAGGATGCAGTCTTTCTCCCTGCAAATAAATGGCTGCTGCTGTCCATCCATGTGCCCCTCACCTGCTGAGTTTCTGTGAGTTATACTGCACTGGCCATTTTAAGAGGAAGCTTCTCTGTAAACTGAATGCAGTCTATATTTCAGTGAAGCTTCCACTTTTTTCCTGTTTCTAAAATCTAAATGACTACTATGAATCAAAATCCTTATTTTAGATAGTGATGGGCAATAAGATATGCATGAAAGGAAACACCACTTTGGAAACATGAGAACAGATGATGCATGGTATATCTAATCAGAGGATGTCTATGAATTTAGTTTACTTTTGCACAAATATTTTAAGAATTTTAACTCATTTTACAATGATTCTGTAATCCAAAAGTGGAAAATGTAGCAGTACATTAAAATTGCCTTCTAGGAAATTGTAGAGTCACTACAAATTGTGTATTTGCAGTTATCATGCCTATATATATATATATATATATATATATATAATCCACTATAACCATTATCAGAGAAGGCGATGGCACCCCACTCCAGTACTCTTGCCTAGAAAATTCCATGGATGAAGGAGCCTGGTGGGCTGCAGTCCATGGGGTTGCTAAGAGTTGGACATGACTGAGCGACTTCACTTTCACTTTTCACTTTCATGCATTGGAGAAGGATATGGCAACCCACTCCAGTGTTCTTGCCTGGAGAATCATAGGGAAGGTGGAGCCTGGTGGGCTACCATCTATGGGGTCGCACAGAGTCAGACATGACTGAAGCGACTTAGCAGTAGCAACAGCATAACCATTGTAATGTTGAAGACAAGAATATGTTATGGGAAGAAAGGTGTCACACAAAGGTGACATGTAATGAGTCACACTTTTCTATGTTCCTTTCTTCTGAAATGTACATGGAGTCTGTGACATGCTTCTACAAATAGAATATGGCAAATGTGATGGGATGTGAAATTCTTGATAAGGTTACGTTATAAGAGGTTTCATTTTATAAGATTAAAGTGAAAGAATCTCTTGCTGACCTTTAAAAGTAAGTTAACAAATCTTTGTCATGTCTATGTGGCTAAATAGGTACTCTGCATACTTAACTTATATGCAGAACACATCATGTGAAATGCCAGGCTGGATGAAGCACAAGCTGGAATCAAGATTGCAGGGAGAAATATCAATAACCACAGATATGCAGATGACATCACCCTATGGCAGAAAGTGAAGAGAAATTTTAAAAGACTCTTGATGAGAAGTGAAAGAAGAGAATGAAAAACCTGGCTTAAAACTCAACATTCAAAAAACTAAGATCATGACATCCAGTCCTATCACTTCATGGCAAAAATATGGGGAAACAATGAAAACAGTGAGAGACTTTATTTTCTTGGTCTCCAAAATCACTGCAGATGATGACTGCAGCCATGAAATTAAAAGACGCTTGCCCCTTAGAAGAAAAGCTATGACAAACCTAGACAAAATATTAAAAAGCAGAGATAGTACTCTGCCAACAAAGATCCATCTAGCCAAAGCTATGGTTTTTCCAGTAGTCATGTATGGAAGTGAGAGTTGGACCATAGTGAAACCTGAGCACCAAAAAATTGAAACTTTTGAACTGTGGTGTTGAGGAAGACTCTTGAGAGTCCCTTGGACTGCAAGGAGATCAAACTTGTCAATCGTAAAGGAAATCAGTCCTGAATATTCATTGGAAGGACTGAAGCTGAAGCTGAATCTCCAATACTTTGGCCACCTGATGTGAGGCACTGACTCATTGGAAAAGACCCTGATGCTTTGAAAGATTGAAGACAGCAGGTGAAGGGGACCACAGAGGATGAGATGGTAGAATGGCATAACTGACTTAATAGACATGAGTTTGAGCAAGCTCCAGGAGTTGGTAATGGACAGAGAAGCCTGGCATGCTGAAGTCCATGGAGTCACATACAGTTGGACACGACTGAGCAAATGAACTGAACTGATGTGGCTAGGGCAGGTGAATGGCCTTTAAGAGTTAGCTGAGAGCCAGGAAGAAATTAGGAATCTCAGTGCTACAACCATAGGAACGACTAGATGAACGTGGAAGTTGATACCAAATTCCAGCCTAGCCAACATGTTGATTGCAGTTTTATGAGACTCTGAGCCCAGAACCCAGGTAACCCCTACTCAGATTCCTTCACCATAGATGGAAAGCAAAATAACCAGGTATTGTTTTCAACTTTTTTGAAATGTTATTTTCTAACTATGGGGGTGATAGAGTCAGTCAGTCTGTCTTGAAAAGTGAAAGTGAAAGTGAAGTCACTCAGTCCTGTCCGACTCTTTGCAACCCCACCAGGCTCCTCCTTCCATGAGATTCTCCAGGCAAGAGTACTGGAGTGGGTTGCCATTTCCCTCTTCAGGGGATCTTCCCGACCCAGGGATCGAACCCGAGTCTCCCACATTCCAGGCAGACACTTTAACCTCTGAGCCACCAGGGAAGCCAGTTTTTAACACTTAATACATTACAGAATAGTCATAAGTAGGTTGGGAGATCTGTAGATTTTTGTAGAAATTGATAAAAAATTATTACATTTTGATATTTCCTTGAGCCTTACAATTATCCCCATTAATTCAATGTTTCCAGATCTAGTACAGTCATCTTTAAAATCTAGGTTAATAAACATTTAAACATTAATATATATATATACAATTCTATTTTTAATGTCATTATAACTTTTTGTGGAAGTCGGTAACTGTGAATGAAATGGAAATAAGGCAAAAGTCCATGATTAAGGACAAACATTCTAGACACTGTGATATACTTACCAGTGTGGTAATGTCAATCACATAGAAAAATGCTGATTAAAAAACACCTTAAAGTTAATATATATCATATAAGTTATCAATAGTCACATAAAACGTAAAGACAAGTTACCGGTGGTGGTTCAAAAGAATTATTTATCAACTACATTAGAATTCAAAAGGTCAGGATGCAGATATGATTTGTATATCATAAGTAGGCACACTCTTCAGTTAAATTCTAAAAGACCCTGGATTGCATTACAATTTTCTATAGAGAAAATGATCTTTTGATAGTATTATAAATGCAAAAATTGAAGCCTTGTCTTATGACCATTGCCATTAAAAAAAGAAAGAAAGAAAGAAAAGAAAACTGGGACTCAGTGAAACTTAAGTGATAGAACATTGTACTTGGAAGTTTAAAACAAAAATCACTTTAATTGAAGTTTATTGAAGTTTCAATTTTAAATTCTTTAACCCTCTCCCCAGGCAAATTTGAACAATATAATTTTAAACACTAGAAAATCTAGAAAAATGTAAAGATAACTCTTCAGTTCAGTTGCTCAGTCATGTCTGACTCTTTGCTATCCCATGAACCACAGCACTCTAGGCCTCCTTGTCCATCACCAACTGCCAGAGTCTACGCAAACCCATGTCCATTGAGTCAGTAATGCCATCCAATCATCTCATCCTCTGTCGTTCCCTTCTCCTCCTGCCCTCAATCTTTCCCAGCATCAGGGTCTTTTCAAATGAGTCAGCTCTTTGCAAAAGGTGGCCAAAGTATTGGCATTTCAGCTTCAACATCAGTCCTTCCAATAAACATCCAGGATTGTCTAAAATCCATTTTGTAACATGCATCAACATTTTCAACGTAAGCTTTTATTGTACCCTGGTCCACTTAGCACCATAATGTCCCTGTACTATAACTGAGAATCAATATATGGTCTAAACTTTATCAGTAGACATTTAATAAATATCAATTTATTTGATATGAGGCAGTATTTCAAAATTTGGTGTGCTTCTGAGTAAGCAAGTAAATAGGATCAGAATCAGAAATTATGAAACTTTTTTCTTTTTTGTGATTGTTAATTTTATGTCAACTTGACTAAGCTGCAGTATCCACATTTTTCCTCAAATACCAGTTTAAATGTTGCTGTGAGGGTATTTTTTGTGAGATTAATATTTAAATCAGTACATCTTAGTAAGGAAGATTTATCTCCATAATGTGGGTGGACCACATTCACTCAGTTGAAAGCCTTACACAGAAAACAACAACCACCTGATATCTCCCAAAGGAAAGAGGGTGCTGCCTCCAGACTGTCTTTAGACTTGAGCTGCAAAATCAACAACTCTTCCCTGGGTCTCTAATCTGCCAACTTTCCCTGTAGAATTCAGAATTTACAGCTTCCATGGTTATGTCAGGCAATTCGTTAAAAATCTCTCTGTCTCTGTCCCTGTTTCTTTCTCTCCCTGTCAACACACACACACACACACACACACACACACACACACATCTACATCTTTTTGATTTTGTTTCTCTAGGGAACTCTAATACAGATTTTGATGTCACAAGTGATTCTAGAGGAACAGAATCTTAAAGATCAATTTTCTGAATTGATTGTGGGGTTTCTAGAATTGCTTTTCTAATCTGATTTGATTTTAAAAGTAAATTGTTCTATTTTCAGTAGGGAATAGAGAACTGACAATTTATAGTGTGATGATGAAAAGAAAATATTGGATTTCTGTCTAGATTTAAATATCTGTTGAGAATTAAAAATACCATCATAGAATGTTCCTCATTAAATATTTATAAAAAGCAAGGTTCTGAGTGACCTTTTTTTTTTTTTTGATACTTTGTTTTTGTTTGTTTGTTTTTTCAAAATAGTGAGTATAATGAGATTGGACAGTTGTTCCTAACTGAACTGGACAAAGTGGGAAAAGGAGAGCCTGAGCTCAAGAATTATAATTCCCAGCTTAAATGTTGTACAAATACCTGGAAATTTTAATGTCTTCCTTAAAAGAAACCAAACCCAGGCTCTTGTTCTCTGTGTGGCCAAATCACAGTATAAATTCAACTCTCAAATTGCAGGTGTCTGCATCTAAAATGAGGGTATTGATTGGGAAGAAATGGGAGCATGAAACTTGGAATAAGTATTTATGGGAAGATTCTGATGATACTGGAGTCATTGGAACACTAAATTCTGATTAGTCTTCTTTGTATAAGCAGCCTCTCTCCAACTCTGTCTGAGTAGATTAACTTGCTGAGGCTAGAGAAACTGTAATCGCTTATCCTGAGGTAACTGCCTTGGAAGAAACTGCTGATTCTCTTCAGGACTTATCTCACCACCCCTCTTTGTTTCTAGAACTATTTTTGTTATTGTTCAGTTGCTAAGTTGTGTCCAACTCCTTGAGACCTCATGGACTGTAGCACACTGGGCTCCTCTGACTTCAACTATCTCCCAAAGGATGCTCCACTTCATGTTCATTGAGTCAGTGATGCAATCTAACCATCGTATCCTCTCCTGTCCCCTTCTCCTTTTGCCTTTAATCTTTCCAGAATCAGAGTCTTTTCAATAAGTTGGCTCTTCACATCAGATGGCAAAAGAATTGGTGTTTCAGACTCAGCAACAGTCCTTCCACTGAATATTCGGGGTTGATTTCCTTTAGGATTGACTGGTTTGGTCTCCTTGCAGGCCAAGAGACTCTCAAGAGAATCTTCTCTACCTTTACAATTTGAAAGCATCAATTATTTGGCACTCAGACTTCTTTACGGATCAACTCTCATGTAAACACGTGAGTGTTAGTCATTCAGTTGTGTCTGACTCTTTGTGAACCCATGAACTGTAACCCACCAGATTCCACTGTCCATTGGCTTCTCTAGGCAAGAATACTGGAATGGGTTGCCACGCCCTTCTCCAGAGGATCTTCCTGACCCAGGGATTGAACTGGAGTTTCCCACATTGGAAGCACATTCTCAGAAATTCAGATTCCTGAGGCACCAAGGAAGCCTTATATACATGACTACTGGAAAAACCATGCCTTTGACTATACTGACATTTTTTCAATAAAGTGATGTCTTTGCTTTTTAATACACTTTCTAGGTTTTTCATAGATTGGCTTCCAAGGAGCAAGATCCTTTTAATTTCATGGCTGCAATCACCACCCACAGTGATTTTGGAGCCCAAGAAATAAAAATCTGTCACTGTTTCCACTTTTTCCCATTCTATTTGCCATGAAGTGATGGAACCAGATGCCATGATCTTAGTTTTCTGAATGCTCAGTTTTAGTCCAGCTTTTTCACTCTCCTCTTTCATCCTCATCAAGAGGCTCTTTAGTTCCTCTTCAGTTTTTGTCATTAGAGTGATGTTATATGCATACCTGATGTTAATATTTCTCCTAACAATCTTGATTCTAGCTTATGATTCATCCAGCCTGGCATTTCTCAAGATGTATTCTGCATATAAGTTAACTAAGGAGGATGACAATATAAAGCCTTGATGTACTCTTTTTCCAATTTTGAACCAGTCTGTTGTACCAAGTCTGATTCTAACTGTTGCTTATTGACCTTCATACAGGTTTTTCAGGAGACAAATAAGGTAGTCTGGAACTCTCATCTCTTGAAGAATTGTCCACAGTTTGTTGTGGTCCACACAGTCAAAAGTTTTACCATAGTCAATGAAGCAGAAGTAGATGTTTTTCTGGAGCTTCAAGTGTTAAAGTTGAAGTATAAAATGTGATCTAGAGGGAAGTGTGAACAATTATTTCAAATATAAAATGGAAAAACTTTTCTCACTAATAATAGGCCTGAAATAATAACATGTTATTGAAATATATGAATTTCATATGAAATTGGTTTTCAGTTTGAATACTCTGAAAGAGGTGGGAATACTAGACCACCTAACCTGCCTCTTGAGAAATCTGTATGCAGGTCAGGAAGCAACAGTTAGAACTGGACATAGAAGAACAGACTGGTTCCAAATAGGAAAAGAAGTATGTCAAGGCTGTATATTGTCACCCTGCTTATTTAACTTTTATTCAGAGTACATCATGAGAAACGCTGGGCTGGAAGAAACACAAGCTGGAATCAAGATTGCAGGGAGAAATATCAATAACCTCAGATATGCAGATGACACCACCCTTATGGCAGAAAGTGAAGAGGAGCTAAAAAGCCTCTTGATGAAAGTGACGGTGGAGAGTTAAAAAGTTGGCTTAAAGCTCAACATTCGGAAAACGAAGATCATGGCATTCGGTCTCACTTCATGGGAAATAGATAGGGAAAGAGTGGAAACAGTGTCAGACTTTATTTTGGGGGGCTCCAAAATCACTGCAGATAGTGATTTCAGCCATGAAATTAGAAGATGCTTACTCGTTGGAAGAAAAGTTTTGACCAACCTAGATAGTATATTCAAAAGCAAAGACATTACTTTGCCAACTAAGGTCCGTCTAGTCAAGGCTATGATTTTTTCCTGTGGTCATGTATGGATGTGAGAGCTGGACTATGAAGAAGGCTGAGCACTGAAGAATTGATGCTTTTGAACTGTGGTGTTGGAGAAGACTCTTGAGAGTTCCTTGGACTGCAAGGAGATCCAACCAGTCCATTCTGAAGGAGATCAACCCTGGGATTTCTTTGGAAGGAATGATGCTAAAGCTGAAACTCCAGTCCTTTGGCCACCTCATGCGAAGAGTTGACTCATT
>SJYW01021787.1:39336-54847 GCA_006410735.1 Raphicerus campestris | reverse complement strand
TATTCTCATATTATTTCTTTATTATTCCTTTATTTTGTATTTAAATGTTATTTTCTCCATTTTAAAAATATCATACTTAAATAAACTTATTTTATTATGTTATTAATTTTTACAGTCATGATTGCTCTCTTCTTTTTTGACTTTTATTTTTATCTTTTTTTGCCTCTTTTTTCTCTCTTCTCTTTGTAAGTGTGCAAGATTTTCAGATGTTCCTGGCTAATGAGTGCTGCTTTCACCATTAATCTTAGAGTTTTGTCCTCTCTGCTGTCAGGCCTATCAGATCTTGGTGCTACATTAAGGAGTTGAACCTGAACTCCTGAGGTAGGAAACTCAGGAGGACTTTGGATCACTAGAGAACTCTCAATACCATGGAATATTAATTGATGAAAAAGTAAAGCCTCCCAAGGGCTTCCATCTGAACATTAAGGCCAAGACCCACCCAAAGGCCAGAAAGATCCAGTACCAGATGCCTCAAGTCAAACCATTAGCAAAACAGAAACATAACCACCCCCATTAGTAGAAAGACTGCCCAAAGCCGTACCAGATTCATAGACACCCAAAAGACACCACTGGACATGGCACAGCCCATTAAAGAAGCAATATACAGCTCCATCCAACAGAGCATAGGCACAATCCTCCCAGTCGGGAAACCATCACAAGGCATTGGTCCAATCCCACCCACGGGGGTCATACTACACAATTAAGAGAAACTATGACCCTCCAGCCTGAAGAAAGGAGACCCTAAAACACAGTAAATTTAACAAAATGGAAGAAAAACATGCAGCAGATGAAGGAACATATTAAAAGCTCACAAGAACAAACAAATAAAATAAGCAGTCCACCTGAAAAGGAGTTCTGAGTATTGATAGTAAAAATGATCCAGTATCTTAGAAATAAAATGGAGGCACAGATAAATATACTGGAGGCACATACTGAGAAGATACAAGAAAGGTTTAACAAGGACCTAGAAGAATTAAATGAACAGATGATCAGCAATGCACAACAAAATAACTGAGATTACGAATACACTCCAATACTTTGGCCACTTAATGAGAACTGAGTCTTTGGAAAAGACCCTGATGCTGGGGAAGATTGAAGGCAGGAGGAGAAAGGAATGACAGAGGATGAGATGGTTGGATGGCAACACAGACTTGATGGACATGAGTTTGAGCAAGCTCACGAAGTTGGTGATGGACAGGGAAACCTGGTGTGCTATAGTCCATAGGGTTGTGAGAGTCAGACACAACTGAGCAATTGAACTGAACTGAACTAAAAAATACACTAGAGGGAGCCAATATCAGACTATCTGAGGCAGAAGGACAGATAAGTGAGCTGGTACATAGAATGGTGGAAATAACAGAGCCAGAGTAGAATAAAGGAAAAAAAGAATGAAATAAAATGAAGACAGTTTCAAAGACCGCTGAGACAATATTAGAATAATATCGCTCCCAGAAGAAGAAAAAAAGGGTATGAGAAATATTTGAGGGGACTGTAGTCATAAATTTTCCTAATGTGGGAAAGGAAATAACCATCCAAATTCAGGAAGCCCAAAGATTTCCATACAGCATAAACCCCAGGAGACGCATGCCAAGACATATATTAATCAAACTAACAAAAATTAATCACAAAGGACAAATATTCAAAGCAGGAAGGGAAGAGCAAGAAACAATGTACGAGGGGATCCCCATAAGGCTACCAGCTGATCTTTTAATAGAAACTTTACAAACCAGAAAGGAGTGGCAGTATACACTTAAAGTGATAAAACAAAAACAACAACAACAACAACAAAAATACATTCAAGACTATTCTATCCAGCAAGGATCTCATTCAGATTTGAAGGAGAAATAAAAAAACTCTACAAATAAGAAAAATTTAAAAAGATTCAGCATCATCAAAACAGCTTTACAAAAATTGCTAAAGGAACTTCACTCGACAGGAAACACTAGAGAAAGATAAGGCCTATGAAAACAAATTAAAAACGATAAAGTGAGCCATACTTATCAATGCTGCTGCTGCTGCTAAGTAGCTTCAGTCGTGTCCAACTCTGTGCGACCCCATAGACAGCAGCCCACCAGGCTCCGCCGTCCCTGGGATTCTCCAGGAAAGAACACTGGAGTGGGTTGCCATTTCCTTCTCCAATGAATGAAAGTGAAAAGTGAAAGTGAGGTCACCCAGTCGTGTCCGACTCTTCACGACCCCATGGACTGGATCCTACCAGGCTCCTCCATCCACAGGATTTTGTAGGCAAGAGTACTGGAGTGGGATGCCATCGTCTTCTCCAATAGTTACATTAAATGTAAATGGCCTAAAACTCCACACACAGAACACAGGTTGGCTGAATGCATACAAAAATAAGAACCCAACATATGCTCTCTACAAAAGACCTACCTCAGATCTAAGGACATGTACACACTGAAAGTGAGGGGTTGGAAAAAGATATACCATGCAAATGGAAATCAAAAGAAAGTGAGAGTAACAATACTCATCAGATAAAATAGATTTTAAAATAAAAACCATTACAAGAAACAAAGAAGGACACTACATGATAATCAAGGGATCAATCCAAAAAGAAAATAAAACAATTATAAATATACATGCACCCAACATAGGAGCACCAAAATAAATAAGTCAAATAGTAACAATAATCAAAATGCAAGTAAAGAGTAACACGATAATAGTAGAGGACTTTAATATCCTACTCACACTAATGGACAGATAGAAAATTAATAAAGAAACACAAGCTTTAAATGATATGTTGGGCCAGTTGCACTTAATTGATGTCTATAGGGCATTTCATTCAAAAGAGCAGATTTCACTTTTTTCTCAAGTGCACATGGAACTTTCTCCAGGATAAATAGTATCTTGAGTCACAAACCAAGCTTTGGTGGACATAAGAAAACTGAAATCATTTCAAGCATATTTTCTGAATAAAATGCTATAAGAATAGATACAATTTACTCGGGGAAAATCTACAAAAACAAACAAATAAACACATGGAGGCTAAGCAATAAGCTTCTGAATAACCAGTAGATCACTGAATAAATCCAAAAGGAAACCAAAATACACCTAGAAAGAAAATACAATGAAAACACAACTTAAAATCTATGGGGTGCACTAAAAACAGTGCTAAGAGGGAATTTCATACCAATACAAGTCTACCTCAAGAAATAAGAAGAACGTTGAATAAACAACCTAACCTTACACCTAAAGCAACTAGAAAAAGAAGAAGAAAAACCTTCAAAGTTTGTAGAAGGAAAGAAATCATAAATATAAGAGCAGAAATAAATGAAAAGAAAATGAAGGAGACAATAACAAAGATCAATAAAACTAAAAGTTGATTCTTTGAGAATATAAAAAAATTAACAAACCATTTGCCAGACTCATGAAAAATAAAGGGAAAACACCCAAGTCAATGAAATTAGAAATGAAAAAAAAAGTTACAACAGACAACACAGAAATACAAAGGTTCACAACAGACTACAGTGAGCAATCACATGGCAGTAAAATGGCCAGTCTTGAAGAGTACAGCAGATTCATAGAGAAGTGCAAACTTCCAAAACTGAACCAAGGTAGAAATTATAAACAGACCAATCACAAGCACAGAAACTGAAAATGTAGCCAAAAATCTTCTAACAAACAAAAGCCCAAGGCCAGATGATCTTATAGGTAAATTCTACCAAAAGTTTAAAGAAGAGGGACACCTATCCTGTTCAATCTCTTCCAGAAAATTGCACAGGAAGAAAAACTCCTAAACTCATTCTATGGGGCCACCATCACCCGGATACCAAAATCAGACAAAGATGTCACAGAAAAAGAAAGTTACAGGCCAATATCACTGATGAACATAGAAGCAAAAATCCCCAACAAAATTCCAGCGAACAGAATCCAACAACACATTAAAAGAATGAAATGTCATGATCAAGCGAGCTTCATCCCAGGGATGCAAGGATCCTTACATGTACACAAAACAGTCAATATGATGCACCGTATAAACAAATCATATGATCACCTCAATAGATGCAGAGAAGGCTTTTGACAAAATTCTACATCCATTTATGGAAAAAAACTCTCCAGAAAGTAGACATAGAAGGGATGTAACTAAGCATAATAAAGGTCAGATGACAAACTCACAGCAAATATTATTCTCAATAGTGAAAAACTAAAAGCACTTCCTCTGAGATGAGTAATAAGACAAAGGTGCCCATTTTTGCCACTATTATTTAGCATAGTTTTAGAATTTCTAGATATAGAAATCAGAGAAGAAAAAGAAATGAATGGAATCCAGAACTGTTACTGTTTGCAGATGACATGATACTATACATGGATAACCCTAAAAATGTCATCAGAAAATTACTAGAGCTTATCGATGACTATAGCAAAGTTGCAGGAAATAAAGTTAATACACAGAAATTCATTGTATTCTTATACACTGACAATAAAAAATCAGAAAGAGAAATTGAGGCAATAATCCCATTCATCATGGCAACCAAAAGAATAAAATACCTAAGAACAAACCTAAGGAGACAAAAGAACTTTATAGAGAAAACTATAAGAAACTGATGAAACAAATCAAAGATGACACAAAATCAGATGGAGAGATATATCATGTTCTTGGATTGGAAAAGTCAATATTGTGAAAATGACTATACTACCCAAAGCAATCTACAGATTCAATGCAATCCCTATCAGGCTACCAATAGTATTTTTCAAGGAATTAGAACAAACAATTTCACAGTTTGTATGGAAACATACAAGACCTGAATAGCCAAAGAAATATTGAGAAAGAAGAAAGGAGCTGGAGGAATCAATCTGCTTGACTTCAGACTATAATACAAATATACAGTCATCAAGACAGTATGGTACTAGTACAAAAACAGAAATATAGATGAATGGACAAAGAAAGCCCAGGGGTAAATCCATGCACCTTATTTTTGAAAAAGGAGGCAAGGATACATAGTAGAGTAAAGCTGCCTCTGCAATAAGTGGTGCTGGTTAAACTAGACAGCTGCATGTAAAATAATGAAATTAAAACACTTTCTAACACCATATACAAAATAAGCTCAAAATGGATTAAAGGCCTAAATGTAACATCGGAAACTATAAAACTCTTAGAAGGAAACCATAGGCAGAACACTTTTTGACATAAATCACAGCAACATCCTCATGACCCATCTCCTAGAATAAAGCAAATAAAAATAAAAATAAACAAATGAGACCTAATTAGCTTAAAAGCTTTTTCACAGCAAAGGAAACTATAAACGAGGTGAAAAGACAACCCTCACCATGGGAAAAAATAATAGGATATGAAGCAACTGACAAAAGATTAATCTCCAAAGTATATAAACAGCTCATGCAGCTCAATATCAGAAAAACATACAACCCAATAACAAAGTGGGCAGAAGACCTAAACAGAAATTTCTTCAAAGAAGACATACAAGTGGCTAATAAATGCATAAAAGAATGCTCAATATTGCTCATTATTAGAAAAATGCAAAGCAAAACTCTGGGACAACCCAGAGTGATGGGGTGGATAGGAAGGTGGGAGGGGGGTTTAGGATCATGGGACACATGTGCAGCCATGGCTGATTCATGTTGATGTATGGCAAAAACCACCACAATATTGTAAAGTAATTAGCCTCTAATTAGAATAAATTAATTTAAAAAAACACAATGAGACATCACCTCACACCTGTCAGAATGGTCATCATCAAAATGTATACAAACAAGAAATTCTGAAGAGNCCACCACAATATTGTAAAGTAATTAGCCTCTAATTAGAATAAATTAATTTAAAAAAACACAATGAGACATCACCTCACACCTGTCAGAATGGTCATCATCAAAATGTATACAAACAAGAAATTCTGAAGAGGGTATGGAGAAAAGGGAATCTGCTTGCACTCTTAGTGGGTGCCAGGGGCCAGCGTGAGGAACTCTGCCCATGGCAAAGGTCATGAGGAAGGAAGGTTGGCATACACAAAGAGGTGATCAAGCCTCAGGAACCCCCCTGTTCCCGAGCATCTACCCCCAAAACCAGAGTACTTTACAGGGGGCTCTCCCCCATAACCATTTCTCTCAGAGAAGGAGTTAACTTGCAGCTCCAAGTTAATAAAAATTCCTGGGCGTGANAGGGTGGTGCCTGGTTTAAGAGAAAACACTCTTGGAAAAAATAAGTGTTTTGGTTATCAGAAAGAAAGGGTCATAAATGTCAGCAGTCCTCATGGCTAAAAGATGATGTAAAAACCCCTAAGACCTTTTTTTTTATGTGAAGCACCTGATTTTGATAAAGGTCAGGACTGCTGACCCCTGCGTGACTCTGTATTCATCCCTATGTATAACAAAAGGTATATACACAAACCAAAAAAAAAAAAAAAATGGGATCAGTTTCTGGAAAGAATGATTCCCCCATGTTGTTCCTTCTTGCTCCCCGTTTTTCTGGCTGAATTCCCATCTGGAGCATGGATGCTATTCCACGTAAACCAAGTTATTCAGCATCTTTTTCTCCACTAATTTTCCTACTACACTATCTATTTTTAATCTCTCTATATATCTGTAATTAAATATGTATTTTTCCAAGAATGCTGACTCCATCCCCACTTTCAAATCACCCTGAATCCACCGGGGCTGGACCCCGGCAGTTGGGATGCAAATTGATATAGCCATTATGGAGAATGTATGGAGGTTTCCTTCAAAAACTGGGAATATAGCTACCATATGACCCCAAAATCCCACTACTGGGTATGCACTTTGAGAAAAACGTAATTGAAAAAGACACATGAAATCCAATATTCATAGCAGCACTCTTTACAATAGCTAGGATATGGAAGCATTGTAGATATCCATTGGCAGATGAATGGATAAAGAATTTGTGGTACATATGCACAATGGAATATTACTCAGCCATAAAAAGGAATGCATTTGCCTCAGTTCTAATAAGATGGGTGAACATAGAGCCTATTATATAGAGTTAGATAAGTTAGAAAGAGAAAGACAAATACATACATACGGAAACTAGAAAGATGATACTGGTGAACCTATCTGCAGGGCAGCAATGGAGATGCAGACATAGAGATGGAGACATAGAGAAAAGACTTGAGGATACAGTGTGGGAAAGGAGAAGGTGGGACAAATTTAGAGAGTAACATCGAAACATTTGCATTACCATATGTAAAACTAAATAGTGGAAATTTACTTTATAACCCAGAGAGCTCCAATCTGGTGCTCTGTGACAACCTAGAGGGGTTGGATGGGCTGGGAAGTGGGAGAAAGGTTCAAGAGGGAGAGGATACATGTATACTATGGCTGATTTATGATGATGTATGGCAGAAACCACACAATATTCTAATACAATTATCCTCCAATTAAAAAGAAATCTTTTTAATTAACAAAAATGATTTGGGGACATTTATAATACAAAGATGTATATCACACATAAAAATATATTTATGTATTTATAGTTCAGGTTCAGTTTAAAACAATATTGAAAAGATAAATTCCATTTTAAATGTGTTGAAAATATCCATTTTGTGATTATGGGATACTTTGTAACTTTAGTCACCTACAGTGTGAAACACTGCTAACTGCTTACAAAATATCCACTTCTTTCTTATTAATAGAAGTATTCTTAAGGTCAGAAAAGCTTAATTACTTTATTTATGAAGCTTCTTTTGCATTTAGGAGTGATCATGTGACAAAATTATGAATATATTAAAAAAGTTTTGGGGAGAGATTTGGCATTTCTTGTAAGATGTCAGTGTTTTAATCTTTATCGCTTTATATTCTTCTTCAATGGAATGTGAATGATATGATTAGAATAGGAGTATCCACTTTGTAACTTATTTTTAAATTTGACTGCTTTGGGTCTTAGTTGCAGCATGCAGATCTTTGTTGCAGCATTTGGGCTTAGCGGCCTCATGATGTGGGATGTGTGGATGTGAGATCTTAGTTCCCCAATCAGGGATGAAAACTACCTTCCCTGCATTGCAAGGTGACTTTTTAACCACTGGACCATCAGGGAAATTCCCCATTTTGTAACTTTGAATATAGAAATTATATACTAAAGAGGACTGAACAGAAATATTGGAGACTGAGGACATTCTATAGAAGTTGCAGCAGTTCTAGAAGGCCCAGTATCCACCCTCTTTGCTTCTTGTTATTTGGGAAAGTTAAACCCTAGTTGGTTAAGTCTGAGTTATTTGGTTTCTCTTTTGTACATTTTATAGTTTCTTGTTTGACATTCTTATCAACTGTGGCAGTACTGGTTTTTTTGTAATTTAAAGAATACTGAAATTATCATTTTATTACATAACATTTAAGCATATTACACAAATATTTAGCTTTATGAAATTTCATAAAGTGAGCAGAAAAGTGTAACCATCATTAATATCAAGAAAAAATAACACTCTAGGAATCCCCATTACTCCCCGTTCTAGTCACTATTTAAACCAATCTGTACCTTGATTTCTATTGCCTATTTTATAACTTTATATGAATGGAACAATAAATATGTACTCTTGTATCTAGCTTCTTTTGTCAAGCATTATGTTTGCAAAATTCATTCATGTTGTTGCTTACTGAAGTAATTCACTCATATTCATTACTTTATAACAGTATTTTCAATGTGTGGCTTCTAGACCAGCAGAATCAGGATCACCTGAGAACTTGTTAGTCATGCAACTTCTTGGGTTCCACCCAAGAACTTTTGAATTAGAAATTCTGGGGAGTGGTGACAAGCAATTTATGCTAAATTGCCCTCAGGATCGTGATGCATGCTAAGTTGAAAATTGCTGCTATATAGAGATCCATTGTAAAGTGTGGTACTGTTTTTCCATTATATTGATCCACATTTGGTTATTTCTAGTTTGGGCTAGAAGTTGAAAACAACTTCCTGTAAAAGGCCAGACAGTAAAACTGTTTGGCTTTAGATATATGGTTTATATGGCAGCTACACAACTCTGCCATTGCAGTGAGAATGTACCAAGATAGATGGCAGGCAAAATTTGACCTGCTGACCATAGTTTGCCAATCCTGGGTAGGACCATTATATATCATACCACCATGATTATTTTCATACCTGTTTTTGATGAGCATTTGTCTATTTTACAATTAAGTACATAACTAGAATTGACATTTCTTGGTTACAGTTTTAAGTGCAGGTTCGGTTTAGGTAGGCTCTACCCAATATGTTTTCCTTTGAGTAGTATACAATTATTCCAGTTAGTTTATATCAGCACTGATACTTGGTGTTTTCATTCTTCTTCATTTAAAATCTTGAATGACATCTAAAAAGAATTAAATAAATCCATGATATTCAGAGCTATATTTTTATTGCAATAAAGCACATTATAGCCTGATTGAATAAAAACAGATTGTACATTTGTATATTATTTGGCTTCTCATATACTATTATGTAGTTGTACATTTCAAAAGAGATGGTGGTTTAAAATGAGACATTAATTCAATGAAAAAGGTTAAAACAGTTCTCTTCTTCATATATCACTGAAATCTTACAAGTAATTGGTGACTAAAAAATAAATTATACAAATGTAATTTAAAGCTGTGAGAATGGGTTTATAAAGCCATATCAAAAGATGAAATTCAATGTTGAAATACTAAATTACCAGCAGAAATGAAATAGTATCCTTTTAGTAGGCCATTTATTTTAAAAATAATGCTCAGAGAATACCAAGCAGGACAAATACTAAGGAATATATACCTAGGTATATTTTATTCAAACTAGAAAATCAAAGACAATGAAAAAAAAATCAACACTTAAAAGAAGCCAGGAGGCGGGGGTACACCTTACTTAGAGAAAGTCAATAAAAGAATTACATTGAACTTCTCTTCAGATGTGGTTCCCTGTTGGCTCAGATGGTCAAGAGTTTGCTTGCAATGCAGGAAACCTGGGTTTGATCTCTGGGTCAGGAAGATCCCCTGGAAAAGGAAATGGCACCCCACTCCAATATTCTTGCCTGGGAAATCCCATGGACAGAGGAGCCTGGCAGACTATAGTCCACGGGGTCACAAAAGTATGGACACTACTTATCGACTAAACAATAACAACAAAACAGAATAAAACAAATAATATAGATTAGATTAGAAATAAATGATTGAAATAAATCAATAAACAAAAATCAATGAGATCAAAACCCATTCTTTAAAAAGATCAATAAAATTCATAAAACTCTAGCCACAGTAACTAGGAAAAATAGAGAAGACATAACTTACTAACATCAGAATTGCAAGAAGGTATTGATACTATGAGTATTAAAAAGATAATAAAAATATTTTGAACAACTGTATGCTCACACATTTGATAATGTAGATGAAATAGACTAATTCCTTGACAGACACAATCAGTCAAAAGTATTTTAGGAATAAATAGACAATTTGAATAAGCCCATATGTATTTAAAATATTGAATAAATAATTAATAACCTTCCAAAACAGACAGCACCAGTCCCAGATGGGTTCGCTGGTGACTTTTACCAATATTTAAAGAAGTTTATCCCAATTTCTGCTATTTCTTCTAGAAAATAGAAACAAAGGAAGCATGTCATAACATACTATAAGGCCAGCATCATCCTAAGAGTAAAATGAGGTATAGACATTGCAACAAATGAAAACTATAAACCAATGTCCCTAATGATCATAAAAGCAAAATGCTCAACAAAACAGTAGCAAATTAAATCTAACATTGTATGAAGAGAATTACACAATTCTAAGTATGTAACTCTGGTTCAACATTTGAAAATCAATTAATGCAACCCATTACATCAACTGACTAAAGAAGAAAAATCACATTAACTATATCAATAAATACAGAAAAGTCACTTGATGAAATCTAAAGCTATTCATGTTTTAAAAAATAACTCTCAACAAACTAAGAATACAGAAGAACTTCCTCAACTTAATAAAGAATATTCACAAAAACCAACAGGTAACATCATAGTTATTGATGAGGAATTGTGTTCTTCACCACTAATACTAGGAACAAGACAAGAATGCCCCATAACACTGGTCTACTATGCATTATCATACCCCAAATCCTAGCTAATGCAATAGGAAAAGACAATATAACATATGTAAAGTGGGAAGGAAGAAATTCAACTATGTTCAAAGATGACATTAAAGAACTGTCAAAAAAAGAAAAATAAAAAACCTCCTGAATCTAACTAGTAATTAAGCAAGACTGCAGGATATAAGATTAATGCACAAAAGTCAATTGATTTCTTATATACAAGGAATGAACAATTAGAATTCAAGATTAAAAATCATAGTTTGTCAGATTTATACCTTAGGTATAAAAAAATCTGACAAACTGTGCAAGATCTGGAAGACAAAGTCTATAAAACTCTGATGGAAGTAATCAAGAACTACATAAATGGAGAGATATTTCATGTTCATGAATAGGAACATTCAATATTATAAGATATTAAAGGAGATGAACAAGTTAGAATTCTGATATTACTCCAACTTCAGAACTTACATTAAATCTGTAGCAGTCAAGACAGTGTCAAATAGTATCGATTAGACAAATAGATCAATGGAACAGAATAGAGAGCTCAGACACAGACCCACACAGATATAGTGAACTGACCTTTGACAAAAGAGCACAGACAACGATAGTCTTTTCAACAAATGGTGCTAGACACAGAACTTACATCCTTCATAAAAATTAATCCATAAAGGATCATAGACATGAATGGGAAATGCAAAACTATAAAACTCCTAGAGATAACATAGGTGAAAATCTAGATAGCCTTGACAAAGATGTGATTCTTTAAGAAAATAATAATTAACTTGAAATTCAATAAAATGTTTTTTAAAAGTGCTCTCTATGAGACACTGAAAAGAATGAGAAGACAAGCCACAGACTGGGAAAAAATATTTGTACAAGATGTCTCTGATAAAGAATCATTATCCCAAATACATAAAGAGTTCTTAAAGTTCAAGAATTAAAAAAAGTTAAAAATGGGAAAAGATTTGCTTTCCCACCAACAGTGTGTAAGTGTTCCAATTTCTCCACATTTGTTCAAATTGCTGTGCTTTGTTTTTTGATAATAGCCATCCTGACAAGTGTGAGGTGATATCTTATGTTTCGATCTACACTTCCTTAAAGATTAGCAGTGTTGAGCATTTTTCCATGTACCTGTTAGCCATTTGTATGTTTTTGTTTTTTAGAATTATCAAGTCTATTGTCTTTTTAATTGGGTCACTAGTTTTGTTTTTACTATGCAGTTGTAGGATAGTAAAAATATATTTTTTACAGATTTTGGAGACTAATCTTTTATCAGATATATGGTTAGGAGATATCGTCTCTCATCTGAAAGGGATGGCATCCCCATGTTCACTGAGCACTATTCACAATTGTTGTTCAATAGCTAAGTCATGTTCAACTCTGTGACTCCATGAACTGTAGCATACCAGGCTTCCTTGTCCTTCACTGTCTCCTGGAGTTTGATAAAACGCATGGCCATTGTGTCGATTGGTGATGCCATCCAATCATCTCATCTTCTGTGACCCCTTCTCCTCCTGCCCTCAATTTTTCCCAAACTTCTCCATTTCTGTAAGTGGAAAAATGTCCATTTACATCTTGGTACCCTTGTTTGATTGGGCTGTTTCTTTGATATCGAGGTACATAAGCTACCGCATGTTTTAGACATAAGTTCCTCTTGGGTGTCTTTGTTTGCAAATATAGTTCCATTCTGAGGGTTGCCTTTTTGTTATGTTTATGGTTTCCTCTGCTGTGCTGGGGCTTTTAAGGAAAATTAGGTTCCATTTATTTATGTTTATTTTATTTTTCATGATTCTAAGAGGTGGGTCAAAAAAGAACTTGCTTGCTTCATATTATGTCAAAGCTTGTTCATATCCTTTTATTTAGAATTTAATCTATTTGGAGTTTGTTTTTGTTTATGCTGTTAGGGAGTATTCTAATTGCATTCTCATTATCATTTCTTAAAAAAACCTGCACATCGCTCTCCCTAGTGTCTGTTGCTGATTGACCTTTACGCTGACAGCATAGAAGGGTTTCTTTTTTTCCACTCTTTCTCCAGCATTTATTGTTTCTTCACTTTTGGACAATGGTGGTTGTGAACTGTGTGAGGAAATTATTGTTGTTCAGTCACTCAGTCGTCTCTGACTCTTTGTGACCCCATGGATTGCAGCACACCCATCTTTCCTGTCCTTCATAATCTCCCAGAGTTTGCTCATACTCATGTCCGTTGAAATCAGTGATGCCATCCAACCATCTCATCCTCTGTCAAATCCCTTCTCTCCCTGTCTTCAATCTTTCCCAGCATCAGGGTCTTTTCCAATTAGTCGGCTTTTTGCATCAGGTGGCCAAAGCATTGTAGCTTCAGCTTCATCATTCATCAGTCCTTCCAATGAATATTCAGAGTTAATTTTCTTTTTGATCTCTTTACTGTCCAAGGAACTTACATTATTCACAGTAACCAATATGTATGAAAACCTAGTCTATCAACAGATAATAGATTTAAAAAAATGTTGTGGATACATAGAATGGTATACTATACAGCCTTTAAGAAAAAGAAGGAAATTTTCAATATGTGGCAACGTGAATGAATCTTGAGGACATTATGCTAAGTGAAATAAGACAATCATGGAAAGATAAATACTTCATTATTCCATTTATATGAAGTAGCTAAAAATAACTCAACTCCTAAAATTCAAGAATAGAATAATGGTTTCCACAGGTCAGAAAGAAAGAGAAATGGAGAGTTACTTATCAACAAGCTTAAAATTTCAGTTTAGCAAGAATATGTTCTAGAGATCTGCTGTATAACATTGTGGTCAATTATAAAATATTGTAAGCTTATAAGTGTGTTAAGAGAGTAGATCTCATATTAAGTGTACTTTCAAAATAAAATTTTTTAAGGAAAAAATGGGCAAAAACTGAACAGATGCTTCACCAAAGATGATATACAGATAACAAATATGCATAAAAATGTGCTCAACATAAAAAATCATTTGAGAATTGCAATTTAAAATAATATTAGGATACCACTAATACCAATTAGAATGGTGAAAATTCAAATGATGACAAGGATGTGGAGCAACAGGAACTATCATTCACTTTTGATGGGAATGAAAAAATGGCAAAGCAGCTTTGGAAGACAGTTTGGCAGTTTCTTACAAAATGAAACATATATTGTTAGCATAGGACACAGCAACTGTGCTCCTTGACATATTTCCAAACAAAATGAAAATTTACATCCACACAAAAACTTGCATGCAGATGTTTATATTTCCTTTATTTATTATTTGCAAAACTTGGAACAACCAATATGTCCATCAGTATTTGGATAAATAAACTGTGGTACATTTGGACAATGGACTATTATTGTCAGCACTATAGAAAGGAATGAGCTTTCAAGACATGGAAAGATGTGGAAGAACCTTAAGTGTATGCATATATTACTAAGTTAAAGAAGACTGTCTGAAAAGGCTACATTCTATATGATTTAGTCTATATGACATTCTAATAAAAGCAAAAATATGAAGATAGTAGTAAAACCAGTGATTTTCAGGGTTTATGGAAGGCAACAAGACATACAGGCAAAGCACAGAGGATTTTTAAGACAATGAAACTATTTTGAATGAAATTGTAATGGTAGATAAGCAGCATTACATATTTGCCAAACCCACCACATGTACACCACCAAGGGTGAACCCTAATGTAAACTATGAACTTTCTAAAGGAAGAAATAATTAATAATATATTCAAGGTATCTGGGATCCCATATAGGCTTATCTTACATACCAAATCTAGTGATTAGTAGTAGCTGCCTATAATCCTTTGCTTACAAATATGACAAAACCAGGTCCAGGCTCAGTTGTGTAATGCATTCATTTTGTCTCTCTTGGCTGTAAGAGGGTACACACCCTTAATATGTATTGACCCTGTATAAGTCTTTTTAGTTCAATTCGGTCTAAGTCATTTCAATTCAATTCAAATGAACAAGAAGAGAAAAATGATTTTTTTTTCAGTATAAAATTTAGAAGTTATTCCCCAGGATCACATGCTTCATCCAGAAAAGAAGTCCAAGAACCCATATATTAATATGAACAGGGTCAAATGACAAAAGAAATTGGAAGATAGTTAAAAGAGAAAAAGGAAAGTATTTAAATGGGACAAAAATGGAATAGGCATTCTTGAAAGACTAATTAAGCTAGGTCTTGAAGAAGTGTTTTTAAAGGCAGAGAGAAAAAGGGAATAAGAAATGGAAAGAAATGGAAAATGAATAAGTGCTAGAGGCTATTTTCTTTTTAGACCTTTGTGAGGCTGCCCAAGTGGAAGCAATTAAATTCAAAAGTGATTACTCTCTAGGCTTCTTTTGTTTTGTTTTGCTTTTTGTTTTTACACCTCCACTTATCTTTCCACATGTAGTAACTTACATACAATACAATACTTACAGTTAGACTAGATGTAATAATACAGTAATGCAAAGACACATACTTACTACTTTTATGTCCTAAATCAGGAATCACC
>SJYW01021787.1:7882-39207 GCA_006410735.1 Raphicerus campestris | reverse complement strand
ATCAGGAATCACCAGTCTAGCATGATTAATGCAATGAAGGAAAATGAGAAAGGGGGAGGGAAAGAGGGGGAAGAGTCATACAAAATTTACAGAAAAATAAATTCAAAAACACCATCTATGAAAATGAATAAGTAGACATCATAAAGTAATTTTAAAGAGTTTCATTCCTATTTCTTTGTGGCAATTATTCATATAATTATTGTTTTTTTCTATCTTCTCTGCAACCTTTCTAAGAACTCAGTTGTGGAAAAGTCTACTAAAGGTGGCTTATTTAATGCTTGACATATACTTTCCATGGCTAGCAAACTATACTAAGAACAAAAATTAATTCTAAACATATACTGTTTTCAATATAGCTACATCCTTTCTCACTCAACTGCTATTCTGGGAAGGTGGAATGATTTCTTATCTAGGACCTACACATGTCATTCAGTGTAATAATTTCTCATTATATCAACATAAATTTCACTTAAATCTTTTATGTTAGTTAAATAGATGCTCATTTGAAAAAGCTTATGAAGATCCCTTTTATTTTAAAACAGTCTGTGCTAGTCTGTGTCCCACTGTTAACTACTCTCACAACACTCAATTTGAGCATTTCCTGTATGGATCTTGTCACAAATTGTTTCTTTTTTATTTGTCTATGATATTTCCCCTCTAGAATGTAAGAACTCTAATGTATAACAAGGACCACTTGTATCTTAGTCAACATTCTATTACCAGTGCCAAAGTGTCTGGCATATAGGGACCCTCAAAAATTGCATTTTATTTAAGCAAATGGATACACCACAAATAAACCTTAAAATGTATCTGGATACCATCATATATCAAGTGTCTTGAAAATTGGATAACTTCTTGAAACAGTTATGTGAAGAAAAATAAATGTCTTGGTGGGTGGGGAAGAGGGAGAGTTGAAGAAAACACAAAATGCCTAGCAGTCAAAGTGAAACAGAGCTCATTTAAGTTGATGAATAATGTATCCAAGCATTCTAAAGGTCATTTCAATGTTACTAGAGCCACAAGTAGGTAAATAAATTAACCAAGGGAAATGCCCTCTCATTATTAATGAATGATTTTTCAGTCAAATTAGTAAATCAGTTTTAAGAATGTTTCAGCAGTCAAAGTCTAGTATTAAGACTTCAATATATTATGAGAAGAAACAACAGATAATAATTGGGGTCACAAGGATTCTTTAGTTAACAGTTACAATCCTAGGACCCCTTATATCCTTTGAAATTTTGTGGTAGGTTTATCCCTTTTATCCAAATTTAAATATTCAAAAGACGACTGTATTTCTAAAGGAAAAGTGCTAGAGCTGTGGTGCTGCTCTAAGTCAGTGAATGATTATTTTGATTACACTGCAATCAAAGAGTGAGCATTACTGATGACTCTTTATTGAGGAAAATCAAAGTAATTAGAATGTGTATCTTCTCTCCAGATCAGAAGAATTAGTTTACTTTAATCCTTGGGAGTTTCTGCAAGTTTTTACACCATCAGATACTAGTCTTGTCATTCAGGTTCCCTGATATTGCACAGGACTTAAATGTAAAGGACACAGTAAAGAATTAAATGTATAATTTTAATTTAAAATGATGGAAATAGTCATAACTTCTTAATGAACGCATTAATATTTCTGTTATGCCATTTCACACCAAAAGAATTACATAGAAAGAAATTCTATAATGAAAGAAGTTTATTTTTAAGAGTGTATTTGAAATTTGAAATTGTGGCAAAGAAGTACTAAGGAATTAAAAACCAAATGGAAAATAAAGGTACTTCACCTTGCAAATCTAATCTCCACTTAATATAACTCTGCTATATGTATCAAAGCATGAAGATAATGATTGATTTCAGAACAAAATGGGCATACGGTTTCTGTTACTTATTATGATGATAAATATGGATGAACAAACAGGATACAACATAAGTCCCAACAACTTACACAGAAATAATCTGAGTACTTATTGTGTCTGTATCCACAAGACAGGGATTCGGACGGGAAATATTTTAAAAGCTAGAAGTGCTGTATTGGTGTTTTTCTTTCTGGGAACATGTGTATACCTGTGTCGGATTCATGTTGATGTATGGCAAAATCAACACAATACTGTAAAGTAATTAACCTCCAATTAAAATAAATAAATGTATATTTAAAAAGATAGAACTGCTATGCTCCTCCCATTGATAAACATTAAACAGTAAGGTATTGTTTTACATTTGAACTATTATGCCAGGAAAGTCAAGCAGAGAATTTTCCTCAATCATCTGTTTATATAATTGTTCAGCTTACCTTATCTGTGAAGAGCTGTTCTTCATGTTTCACATTTCTGAACAGATTGTCTTGAAGGAAAGGAAAAAAATGCAAGATATGATGGTCAATATCTGAAATATATTTTATCTTGTTTTGACATTTTAAACCAGTCTTTAATTTTCTTCCCATCATGCATCCCCTTCTGAATCCTTATTATGTAACACTTAACCCAGCTCCTGCAATTTGCGTACTCTCACACCCACATATACACACGCCTGAGACAATATGTATCCAAGTCTTATCATCACATAGACTGAGCATCAATTTATTCTGGTTTGAAAACATGAGCTAGGTTTATGAAAAGTCTCTTGGAGACAATTTTATAAAAGTGAATAGTGAGATTTAACCGTTGAGAATAGTTTGAAGACCATTGGACTACATGTCTTTTTAAAGATTATATACTAGTACTTGACTATGAAACGCCAGTGTTTGTTTTCTGTTTGCTTGTTTTGTTTTTAATAGCATATGCATAATCATCCTCTAATCTGTTCTATGGCAATTGTTCTACCACTTTTCCTTTGAATCAAATTCGGTAATTCCTATTTCATTACAGGGCTTCCCAGAAGGTTCAGTGGTAGACAATCCATCTGCCAATGCAGAAACTGCAGGAAAAGCAGGTTTGATCCCTGGATTGGGAAGACAACTTGGAGGAGGAAATGGCAACCCACTCCAGGATTCTTGATGGGATAATCCCATGGACAGAGGAGCCTGGTGGCCTACAGCCCATGGGGTCACAAAGAATCAGACACGACTGAGCTATTGAGTACATTTTGCTAGAAATTAGCCATTTCTTCTAAATTTCTATGTTATTCATAAAATAAGTAAATTGCATCAAGATTTGTTTATGTAACTCTGACAGTATATATTTAATAATACACATACCATTTAACTGTATGATTCCCCACAGCTGAGAATCTAGTTAATCAAAATGAGTAATAATATATGAAAATAGGTGAATAAGGATGTTTTTTATAGCATTGTGCTGAGACAATAAAATAACTAAAAACAGCTTTAATGCCCAAGATCCAAAAGTAGCTCAACATATTTTGTGTCATCCAAAAGTTCAGATTAATGGGCACACTGTTTCAGTCTGGCATGATGAAGTGTTCTGGAGGTCGATAGTGATGTAGTTCGCATGGCAATGTGAATGTAAGGACACTGAATTATTCACTTAAAAATCATTAGGATGACAAATTTGATGTGTATTTTCCCACAATTAACAAGGAAAATAAAAATAAAGCTTAAACTTTACATTTTAAAAATTATTTTATTGATTCTTCTAGGTCAAGTGAAATAACTGTATCTCAGGATTTTTAATCAAAGGATGTGGGATTTGTGTATGGACTATAACATGGCAGGCTCCTCTGTCCTCCACTATCTCCTGGAGCTGTCTCTTATACACATCTACTGTGGTGTTGAAGAAGACTCTTGAGAGTCTCTTGGACTGCAAGGAGATCCAACCAGTCCATCCTAAAGGAAATCAGTCTTGAATATTCATTGGAAGAANGGCAGGCTCCTCTGTCCTCCACTATCTCCTGGAGTTTGCTCAAATTTATGTCTATTGAGTCAGTGATGCGATCTAGCTATCTCATCCTCTACCACTTCCTTCTCCCTTTGCCTTCAATCTTTCCCAGCATTAGGATCTTTTCCAGTGAGTCAATTATTCCCATCAGGTAGCAAAACTATTGGAGATCCAGCTTTACCATCAGTCCTTCCAATGAATATTCAAGGTTGATTTCCTTTAGGATTGACTGGTTTGTTCTTCTTTAACTCCAAGGGACTCTCAGTAGTCTTCTCTAGAACACAATTCAAAAGCATCAATACTTTTGTGAACAGCCTTCTGGTCCAACTGAAACATCCGTACATGACTACTGGGAAAACCATAGCTTTGACTGTACACACCTTTGTCAGCAAGGTGATGTCTGCTTCTTAATACACTGTCTAGATTTGTCATAGCTTTCCTTAAAAGGAGCAAGCATCTTTTAATTTCATAGCTGCGGTCACCATCTGCAGTGATTTTGGAGCTCTAGAAAATAAAACCGGTCACTGCTTCCACTCTTCCCCCTTCTATCTGCCGTGAAGTGACGGGACCAGATGCCATGATCTTAGTTTTCTGAATGTTGAGTTTCAAGCCAACTTTCTCACTCTCCTCTTTCACTTTCATCAAGAGGCTCTTTACTTCTTCTTCACTTTTTGCCATTAGAGTAGTGTCATCTGCATATCTGAGGTTGTTAGTTCACTCAGGAATTTCGATTCCAGTTTGTGATTTATCCAGCCCATCACTTCACATGATGTACTCTGCAAGTGTGCATGCTAAGCCACTTCAGTCATGTCCAGCTCTGTGTGACACTGTGGAATGTCCTCTGTTCCTCAGGCTCCTCTGTCCATGGGATTCTCTAGGCAAGGATACTGGAGTGTGCTGCCATGTCCTCCTCCAGGCCGTTTTCCCAACCCAGGGATCAAACCCACATCTTTTATGTCTCCCTCATTGGCAGGCAGGTTCTTAACCACTAGCACTACTGGGAAAGCCCATACTCTGCACAGAATTTAAATAAGCAAAGTGACAAAATATAGCCTTGTCATACTCCTTTCCCAATTTTGAACCAGTCACTTGTTCCATGTCTGGGTCTAACTGTTGCTTCTTGACATGTATACAGGTTTCTCAGAAGACAGGTCAGGTGGTCTGATATTCTCATCTTTTTAAGAATTTTCCACAGTTTGTTGTGATCCACACAGTGAAAAGCTTTAGCACAGTCAATGAAGCCCGAGTATAATAGATGTTTTTCTCAAACTCCCTTCCTTTCTGCATGATCCAACAAAGTTGGCAATTTGATCTCTGGTTCCTTTGCTTCTTCAAAACCCAGCTTGTACATCTGAAAGTTTAACAGTTTTTTTTTCATTTCTCTCATTAAATAAATCCCTGTTGAATTTTAAAAAATCATGCATTCAACTGTGAATAAATCTGAGTATTAAAAGCATACCAAAATGTTTCTTTAATAACAGATTAAATAAACATATGTTCAATATATTTTTTAAAAGTGTTAAACAAAATCCTGTCTCCTGAGAAACCTATATGCATGCCAAGAAGCAACAGTTAGAACCAGACATGGAACAAGTGACTGTTGGGAAAGGAATATGACAAGACTATATTTTATCACTTTGCTTATTTAACAACTTAAGCAACTTAACATATATTCAGGTTTAGTTAGGTGTCTCCTTACAGTGCTCTTTTAATTGGATCCTATTAGTTTAAAATGAACCCATGGAATACTACAATGTAAATTTATGCAATTACTAGGCATTCAAAATCCAGTCTATTCAGAGTTTTATATGAAATTATTTTATTTAAAAACATCTTAACTTCCAATATACTACCTAGAGTCATAAATGAATGAATTATAGCTACAGCATTTGAATAAATATCTAAACTATAGAGTTATAATTTAAAATACTGAAATTTTGGTTAAATATTGAGGAAAGCATATTCTGATGTATTGACAATTTAGCATAAATCCTGTCTCATTGTAAATTCTGTGGAAACTTTGCCAGTTTTATTTACTTTCTCACTTTAGTAAGTACATTCTATTAAACACAGTTTAATCTTTCTATTATAATAAGTATTATCAAAAGGCCTTCAGGTTTATCATCCAGAGCATAAATATTCATGGATCAGGATAAAATATTTGGAAATAGAGTAAAAGAACTACTACTGGCTCTAAAACTTATTGTAGAAATGCCTGCTGATACTACATTCTTAATGCCATTTGAAAAAAATGAGACAAGTTCTATTTAATAAAGGTTTTACTTTATAATGTTTTTTTCAGTCATCCCAGACTTCATTCAAGAGAGCAGGAAGCTTATTTTCATTGTGAAGTCCCAGCAACTTGCACAAGTCAGACTTTTAAGGAGAAACGCAGGATCAAGTGCCTGCTAAGACAAGGCTGAAAAATATAAATTTCCAACTCTCTTTTTCCACTCAAGCTGACACATTACTACCAACTGTACATAACAATGTGGTGGGATGCACTTAGAATGCCAGTTGTCCAGGAGTCCTTCCTCACACAAAATATTTCTCAGATTTAGAAAGACTCAGATATGCTCAAATGCCTTAGGTATCTGGGCAGGGATTTTTAATGGATTTAACATATGAATCAGGTTTATGTAGACTATAAACTTGCCTTTCATATATAATAAAAATGTCAGAGAAATGTCCTACATATGATTTTTATTCCAGAGACAGTTTTTAATATAAATATTAAAATGATTAAATAGATTATAGATGAAAATTATTCCCTTTTCCCCATAAACCTCTGCTTTGCAGAGGGGACTCTATTAAAATTCATTGATTTCACAATAGTTCTAAATTTCTGATTTTTGATCTGCTAAAATGTTCAATATAGTTTTTTATTTTGTGCTCAGTCACTTCAGTCATGTCCGACTCTGCGACCCTATGCACTGGAGCCCGCCAGGCTCCTTTGTCCATGGGATTCTCCAGATAAGAATACTGGAGTGGGTTAGCCATTTCCTTCCCAACCCAGGGATCAAACCGATCATCTCATATCTCCTGCACTGGCAAGCAGGTTCTTTACCACTAGCACCACCTGGGAAGCCCTAGTTTAGAATGTTTATATTGTAATGACCCCCAAATGGCTGTTAAGTATAGAGAAGAGGTGATTTTGAAAATAATTATTTTCAACAACTCCATTTCATCTATATTAGAGAAAATATATACAAATGAATTGGAATAGGAACAGCATTTAGATCATTACATAAATGAAATAGTGATTTTATTCTAGTGAAAATACTGTGGGAATTATTCTCTTGGCTTTATGTTGTTATTTTAATACAGCATTTTTGGTAAAGTAATAGCTTTAAATCCAAAAACTAAAAACAAATTCTAGCCCATTGTTAATTAAGATTATGAGGAAAGATGTTTATAAAGTTTATGTTCTAAGGACAATAAAGTAAGCACGTGTTCACAAGTGTTTCTGCATGTTGGTCAATGTGGTGCTATTTTAAGACCAGATTTTATATTAGTCTATCTGTATAACTTTTCTTTTAAATTTGTATTTGTTTTTTCTCACAGTCTCCATGTCTTAGCTAAGCAAGAATCCTAGAAAGAAAGCAAAAGAGCTCAGTAAAGAAAATTACAAAATATTTGAGTAAATAATCAGGGTAAACAGTCATCTTCAGTCGACTCTACTGTCTAATAGAAACTGTAAAAAAATAAAACAACACATGAATTTAGCCTTTTATTCTAGCAATGTCTTCTTACTACAACACCCTTTGGGGTGAAGATCCCCTGGAGGAGGAAATGGCAACCGACTCCAATATTCTTGCCTGGAAAATCCTATGGACAGAGGATCCTGGAGGGCTACAGTCCATGGGGTCACAAAGAGTCAGCCAGGACTTAAGCACTGAGCACATACATACACCTTCTCTTGCATAATTTTTCCCCAGGACCCTTTCCAGTCTAACTGTAGTGACATGTTTTGTTTGGATTTTCTTTCTGAGGGGAAGTCTTAAGGAATGGGCTAGTTGAGTTGTGCATTACAGACATTGGCGATTTTCTTTTTTTATTATTATTATTTTAAAATATAAATGTATTATTACTTTACAATATTGTATTGGTTTTGCCATACATCAACATGAATCCACCACAGATATATACGTGTTCCCCATCCTGAACCCCCCTCCCTTCTCCCTCCCCATACCATCCCTCTGGGTCATCTCAGTGCACCAGCCCCAAGCATCCAAGAAAAGGTAACAGTCTTCTCCCAAAACAGTTTTCAGCAAACTCTAAAGAGAGATCTTGGGAAAGCTCTGAGTTTAGTCTAATCTTATAGCATTGCTCCCTGCAATAGTTTAAAGTTGACAATCCAAGTTGAAATTACTAATTATGTAAAGTGCTTATATATTTATGTGTTTATTTCACCTGTGAACATTAATTATTACAGCTTTTATCTCTTTAAGATTTTATAATTTGTGATTATGGAGGCAGCACATCCTCAATGTTTTCTGGCACTGTAAGTGAAAGTCTATTTGGACGTGTCAGACTCTTTGTGATCCCATGGATAGTCCATGGCATTCTCCAGGCCTGAATACTGGAGTGAGTAGCCTTTCCTTTCTCCAGGGGATCTTCCCAACCCAGGGATCGAACCCAGGTCTCCCTCATTGCAGGCGGATTCTTTACCAGCTGAGCCACTCACTAAGTACCATTAAAAGTCATTTTACGGCTCTCCAATTATTAAAACCTTAGTATTACTGGATGGAGAAGGAAATGGCAACCCACTCTAGTGTTCTTGCCTGGCGAATCCCAGGGACAGCGGAGCCTGGTGGGCTGCCTTCTGTGGGGTCGCGCACAGTTGGACACGACTGAAGCGACTTAGCAGCAGCAGCAGCAGTATTACTGGAGCAGCAAAAAGAACTCTTGTCTATTACCTCGGGATAATGCTACCATTATGCTGAAGTTTAATGGAGTAAGAATAAAAACCAACCACAAAATGGGCATGTGTTTATTTGACCCTGTGATCATTTAGCAGTGGACTGGGAGTCCAGAACAGCTGTCAATTGACTTCCCAATGCACTCAGGAAAGTATGCAACCTTTATCTTATTTCATAAGCCTAAACGATTTAGGGAACTCATTAAAAAAATAATAATAAAAGCAACTTGACAGTTCTCTCCACCTAGGTCGTCACCTCCTTTGACTTGATTTTGGGGTCGGCAGCCTAAACGTAATATTTAAAATTAATAAATGTTCAAAACTAAGAAAAAAAAAAAACCTAGAAACCTTTTCAATCTGTTTTTTTTTTTTTTTTTTTTTTTTTTTTTTTTTNGACCCCAAAATCAAGTCAAAGGAGGTGACGACCTAGGTGGAGAGAACTGTCAAGTTGCTTTTATTATTATTTTTTTAATGAGTTCCCTAAATCGTTTAGGCTTAGGAAATAAGATAAAGGTTGCATACTTTCCTGAGTGCATTGGGAAGAAGCGGGAAGTTCCTTACCACGGTTCCGGGTTTCCTTGCGCCCCGCCCGTCCGCTCGCCCCACCACAGCTACAGGCTTTTTCGTCCCTGGGTCGGTGTGTCCCGCGGGGAACGATCCGCGTCCGTCCGTCGGCGCTCGGCCCGCCCGCCGGGCAGCTGCCCTCCTCTGCTGACTCCGCCCCGCCTCTGCCCGGAGCCGCTTCGCGTCTGAGCTGCCCCAGTGCGCGTCCGCCAGTCAGTCCCTCCGGACCCGCCGCGAGTCTCAGGCTGCCGAGAGCACCGCGCGTCACTCGGTCCGTACCCAGCGGGCATCTTGGGTATCTGGGCGGTCTCCGGTCCCCCGCGCGTGTGTCTGTCTGTGTGTTTCTCTGTGCGATTCGCTGCTTGCAGCCTGCCTGCCTGGCCGCAGGGCTCCGAGTGTGCAGTTTGCCCTTTGGTGACGCTGAGCGTGTGGCGCGGCCTTGGTGAGCCGCGAGCCCGCCCGAGACCGGCCCGGCAGCCGGCGGAGGAATACACGTCCGGCCCCGGCCCTTGTCGTTATCCTTTTAAACCCACGGGAGCTTGAGGCCTGTTCTTATGCGGGAAATTGGTCGTGAGGCCTCCGTCGATAAGGCCAGATGTGGGGAGCCAGCCTGCTGCTTGGGGATTTCTTGCTATTTACCGGGGGAAGGGACATTTCTTTCCTACTACTGGCTTTTGAAACTGATTTTAGATCTGAATGGGTGCAAATTCTAAGCCCCCTTAGGGAGAATGGATTCGTTGTTGGGGTGCTTTTTTGTCTGATGCGTTTGTTCTGCGCCTGCTGACCAGCTGTTTCTGAACTTCCTTTCCTCAGCCTCAACAGTGATTCTGAGTCTGCTTTTAGCTTTCTTCGCCTTGGCTTTTTTCTGTTTGTGAACAGCTGTTTGGCCCGTAGCTTAGAGAAAGCAGCCTTTTTTTCTCTCCTAAGAGAGCTTTCTCCCTGTGCTCAGAGAGATGGGGAGTGGGGAGCCTAATCCTGCTGGCAAGAAAAAGAAGTACCTCAAGGCTGCCCTGTATGTGGGGGACTTGGACCCAGATGTTACCGAGGACATGTTATATAAAAAGTTCAGGCCTGCTGGACCTCTGCGCTTCACCCGAATCTGCCGTGACCCAGTGACCCGCAGCCCCCTGGGCTATGGCTACGTTAACTTCCGCTTTCCTGCGGATGCTGAGTGGGCACTGAACACCATGAATTTTGATTTGATTAATGGCAAACCATTCCGTCTAATGTGGTCTCAGCCAGATGACCGTTTAAGAAAGTCTGGAATTGGAAATATATTCATCAAAAACCTGGACAAATCCATTGACAACAGGGCGCTTTTTTATCTGTTTTCAGCTTTTGGGAGCATTCTCTCCTGCAAAGTCGTATGCGATGACAATGGCTCTAAGGGCTACGCCTATGTGCACTTTGACAGCCTGGCCGCTGCCAATAGGGCCATCTGGCACATGAACGGAGTGCGGGTCAACAACCGCCAGGTGTACGTCGGCCGATTCAAATTTCCGGAAGAGAGGGCTGCTGAAGTCAGAACTAGGGATAGAGCGACTTTCACTAATGTTTTCGTTAAAAACTTTGGAGATGACATGGATGACGACAAACTGAAGGAACTTTTCAGTGAGTATGGGCCAACAGAGAGTGTTAAGGTAATAAGAGATGCCAGTGGGAAATCAAAAGGCTTTGGATTTGTGAGATATGAGACACATGAGGCTGCCCAAAAGGCTGTGTTAGATCTGCATGGAAAGTCTATCGATGGGAAAGTGCTCTATGTAGGGCGAGCACAGAAGAAAATTGAACGTCTTGCTGAGTTAAGGAGAAGATTTGAGCGGCTGAGATTAAAAGAAAAAACTCGGCCTCCAGGGGTGCCTATCTATATTAAGAACCTGGACGAGACCATTGATGATGAAAAACTGAAGGAGGAATTTTCTTCCTTTGGATCAATTAGTCGGGCCAAAGTGATGGTGGAAGTGGAGCAAGGCAAAGGGTTTGGTGTTGTCTGCTTCTCTTCTTTTGAAGAGGCTACGAAAGCAGTAGATGAGATGAATGGTCGCGTAGTGGGCTCCAAGCCCCTGCAGGTCACTCTGGGCCAGGCCAGGCGCAGGTGGTGAGGATAAGAATGCTCAATTTGTTTCAGCCTTAAGCTGGTGCCTACTTAGTTTGGGCTACTTTGTGATAAGAGGTTATTTTATGTCAATTAACAGGTTTTTTTAAGTGAATACTTTCTTTTGGGGGGAAAAAAAGTGAAACCAGAAAGCCTTGTTCATTTTAGTGACGAACATAATTTCTAATTGTAAAACTGTCATTTTGTACTATTTTTCGATATAATATCCTTAGGAATATGTAGAATAAACTTTATTCCTCCACACACTTGTCCTAAACCAATCAAGGTGAGTTAATTGAGTATATGTCCTTACTTATTTCACTAATACTACTAAATTTCATTTCTCCTAGGTCCTTACATCTGAGTCTATCACAGTGAAAACTTCTAACTTGCTTTTTGAGAAATCACTAGAGCAGGGGAAAGTGTATGTGATCCAGTTAATGTTTATGAATAATTTGACTTTAAATTATTATTTAAAATGATTTTAAAAGATGTGAGCTTTTTCCTTCTTTTATTTATTTATATTTTTCCCTTCTTTATTATACTGAGGGCATACCACAGACTTCATAGTGGATTTGAGTAAGTTTTGAGAGTTTCCACTATTAACTTTATAACTTCAATAAGCATATTGGTACTTTATCAATCAGTACATTAGAAGATTAACACTTTAAATATTGATTTTTTAAAAATTCTAAGTTTCATCTTAGAAACCTTTCCTGAGAGATTTGAAGACAGGCTAAGAAGCATTCTTATCACTCGTTTTGCTAAACTATTTAGTAGATATATTTGGATTGTGTTTAATTAACAAAAAAGATGAATAACAACACTGAATTGCCTTTGTCTATAGTTAATTTTAGGACTACCTTCAGCCTTTGTCGTGTCAGTATAAAAGATAAACACTCCATGTAATGATGCTGAAAACTACTTTGAAGAATAACGTCTATTAAACTTGTAATTACCTCTTGTAAACTGTTGAATATATTCACAAAATAATATTCACAGATGTTTCAAAATTAAAGAAAAGTTCTTCTCTCTTAAGTAGCATGGCTCCATCATATGAGATCTCATAATCCAGTAAGATTCTCTTTTTGTCTTCGCTGCTTGGAAGNTATATTCACAAAATAATATTCACAGATGTTTCAAAATTAAAGAAAAGTTCTTCTCTCTTAAGTAGCATGGCTCCATCATATGAGATCTCATAATCCAGTAAGATTCTCTTTTTGTCTTCGCTGCTTGGAAGTTATGACAGAATATTCTGTTCTGTGTTGCAGTTACGTCATTTGCCCTGTGACTCCTACATTATGGATTTTCTGTGTTTCGCTTGTAGTTCCCTCTTGTCCACACCCGTCTACNGTCGTGTCTGACTCTGTGCAACCCCATAGGCGGCAGCCCACCAGGCTCCCCTGTCCCTGGGATTCTCCAGGCAAGAACACTGGAGTGGGTGGCCATTTCCTTCTCCAATGCATGAAAGTGAAAAGTGAAAGTGAAGTCGCTCAGTTGTGTCTGACTCTTAGTGACGCCATGGACTGCAGGCTACCAGGCTTCTTCACCCATGAGATTTTCCAGGCAAGAGTACTGGAATGGGTTGTCATTGCCTTCTCTGATTCATTTTCTAGCCAAGATAATTAATAAAATTAATAAAACTATATTATCAATGATCAACTTATTAGTGAACTATTTAATAGAATGTTTTTGATTTTTGTTTTTATTTTTATTTTTTTAGCTTTTCAAAATAGTCACCTGTACAGATTTCAAATGTGCCTTCTGCTGCTGTAAGCTGCTTCAGTCGTGTCTGACTCTGTGCAACCCCATAGGCGGCAGCCCACCAGGCTCCCCTGTCCCTGGGATTCTCCAGGCAAGAACACTGGAGTGGGTGGCCATTTCCTTCTCCAATGCATGAAGGTGAAAAGTGAAAGTGAAGTCGCTCAGTGGTGTCTGACTCTTAGCAACCCCATGGAATGCAGCCCACCAGGCTCCTCTGTCCATGGGATTTTCCAGGCAAAAAGTACTGGAGTGGGGTGCCATTGCCTTCTCTGTCAAATGTGCCTAGGGAGAAGGAAATTCAGAACATTTTTTGTGATTGCAAACATCATAGTAGTGGTTATTTGGGGGAGAGTTTCTTTTTTTCCAATGACTTATTACACATATTTTTCTTCCATCTTTTTAAAAGGTTTGTATTTATTCATTTTTGGCTGTGCTGGGTCTTCATTGCTGTGGGGGCTTTTCTCTAGTTCTGGAGTAGCAGGGGCTGCTCTCTAGTTGTGGTGCTTGGGCTTCGTATTGTGGTAGCATCTCTTGTTAGGAAGCACTGGGCTCTAGGGCGTGTGGGCTCAGCCGTTGTGGTTCCCAGGCTCTAGAGTACAAGCACAATAGTTGCAGTGTGCTTGCTTAGTTGCTCCGTAGCAGGTGGGATCTTCCCAGACCAGGGATCAAACCCGTGTCTCCTGCAATGGCAGACAGATTCTTTACCATTAAGCAGCCAGGGAAGCCCAGGGAAGGATTTTCTGTACAGGAAGTTTCAAGCATCCTGGTGCTTTTCTGGTTGAATCCATAGTTAAGGAAGAAAATAAGATGTTACATGTGTAAGTGATAGTTTTTGGCCCAGAGAGGGGAAAATATTGAATAAGAATACTTTTTAAGGGAATATTTAGGAGTGGAGTGAATAACATCTTATTTGTGAATAAATGGCCTAATGTAAGGGAATAGTTAAGAATGTATCAATAAATGACTGATTATAGGTGATAAAGTTGTTCCCAGCACCTGTAACAATATTTGGACTATAGTTAGCATTCTATGATTACTTGTTGAATTACTGAGTTCATAATCTATGGATTATGTTTCTCCACTTGTTTGCTTTCCAATTCTCTCCTCAGTATTTGGCAAGAGAAATGTTATTACAAAATAAGCCATTTAAAAAAAATCTTATCCTATGAAGAAATAATTAAGAACAAATTGCTTACATAGATTGGTGCTTCTAACATGATGTTACTGATAACACGTGCATGAATGTGTGCTAAGTCACTTCAGTTGTATCCAACTCTTTGCATCCCTATGGACCATAGCCTGCCAAGTTCCACTGTCCATGGGATTCTCCAGGCAAGAATACTGGAGTGGGTTACCATTTCCCTCTCCAAAGGATCTTGGCACAAGGATTGAACCCATGTCACCTACATCTTCTGCATTGGTGGTGGATTCTTTACCACTGGGTCACCAGGGAAGCCTATGGTGTTATTACTTCCCATGAATTTTAACCTAACCAATGGTTTCTTGCAGCTTTAAGAAAGTTAATATATTCTACTTGTTCCAGGGGATCATGGTCAGTAGTTTGAACTAAACTAGCTACCACTGGAATCTGAGATGAGAAAGGCCTAACTAATTCAACATACAAACACTGAGGATGTAATTCCTATGAAACTTAAGGATGGGGAACACGTGTATACCTGTGGTGGATTCATGTTGATGTATGGCAAAACCAATGCAATATTGTAAAGTAACCTCCAATTAAAGAAATTTATATTAAAAAATTAAAAATAAAATAAAGATCTTTCACTTGGTACAAAAACAGATCAATGTTCACACTAAATTTCTCATCAAAATTGGAGGCCTACAAAATTTATTTCAGTTGAAAAAATATGAATCCTTTAGAGAGACTGCAAGAAAAAGGGATGAGGGCTGATATGGTATAGCATGACTGTTTCAGTCATCAGAGTAAATTAGTTTCTTTGTTTTAGTACTAATTGTAAGAAAAACACTAGATGTTGGCACCTTTTGTGTAATAAATAAAGCCTATACTGTAGAACTCCGGGAGATGGTGATGGACAGGGAGGCCTGGCGTGCTGCGATTCATGGGGTCGCAAAGAGTCGGACAAGACTGAGCAAATGAACTGATAGTGTAGAATAAATAATTTAATATCTTTTTGAAGTTGATTTGAAACTTCCAAAAGGGTAAATTATGCTTCTGAAAAATCAAGAGCTTTTAAAATCAATATTTTGGGCATTTACAAAGCAATTTAAGACTAATTTACACAGAAAGGCAAGCAACTGATTTTAACTTACCTCTCAGGATTTGGGACAGACGAAATCCCTGAAAAGAAAAAAATGCAGTGAGGAATTTGCAAGCTTTTCTTTTACAGTGTTTTAGGAAACCCAACATATCTCCCTTATTGGATTCATTGTACAAAAATATATTATGTGTTCGTGGTCCTAAATAAAGGGATAAAGGGCAGCTTTATTACATTATGGCAAGGATGGTGAGAAAACAATGCAAGTCAAGATGAAAAATGCATTTCTTTGTTCACTGAAGAATTTTTAGAAAGTATTTGTGAACTAACTCAATAATTAAAAGAAGGATCAGAGATAAAGAGGAATGTAAATTTTATAAATCTAATTTAACACTATAAAGAAAGTAAAATTCTGCCTAGTTTGATATCTAGCATGAAGTGTCATGAATTGTTTTCATTCACTATATATGGTTAGTCTTAACACTGAGTTGACAACTACAGTAATACTATACCTCAGAAATATCTCATTTCTAAGTGAATTTATTAATTACTGGTGCTATTAATTACTCTTTACTCTCTTACTAACATTGCCTAATCTCAACTCCATCCTTGTTAGAACACTTAAGTTTAAGGTATTTCTGGTTTACATAGTTTGTCAAAACTTTACCTCAAAAACTTCTATTAGATGTGCTCGTATGTGATGTACCGTTTTGTTGACATAAAGTTTCATGACTTACATGTCAAGTCACAGTAGATAGTGGAAAACATCTACTGTTTATATGGATTAATACATCTAGCTGAAAATATTATTTTACAAAGTGTAAATATCAGAACTATGCTGATTCTGATATTGAAGCTGTGGAGTCTATTGGGAATTGTGGTTTCATAATGTATACATGGGGCTTCCCTGATGGATCAATGGTAAAGAATCCACTTGCCAATGCAGGAGAACTGGGTTTGATCCCTGGGTTGGGAAGATTCCCTGGAGAATAAAATGATGACTCACTCTAGTATTCTTGCCTGGAGAATCCCATGGACAGAGAGGAGCCTGCCAGACTACAGTCCATGGGGTTGCAAAAGAGTCGGACACAACTTAGCAACTAAATAACGACAGTGTATACATGAGCTAGAGAATCTGATGACCAAAGACTGAGTAATGTAACTAGAAATATATATTGATAATGTAAGACAAATTTTGAGATATGAAAGCAACATTCCAAGCATAACAAGAGATAATGCTAAAAGAAACTATCCAACCTCTCTGAACAGGCAATATAGGCAATGAACATAATCTGCATGCAGCCGCTAGTTGTTATGTGGAGACACACCACAACATCACTATAATGTGAACTCCCTCAGGCAAAGAGTAAAAACATATAGAAAGATACAATTTTCTGAAACCTCTGCTACATTTTTATATACGTGAAACAAACTGTGAAGAAAAACAAGTATGAACTAAGTATGTTTCTTATTTTAGTCTCCAAGGGGGGGAAAAACAGTTTCTTTAGGCAGAATGATTTTCTTAGACCACTGGGTCATTTTCACTAATTTTTATCTTTAGACTGTGAAAGATGCACTTATGTAATCTGATTTATTGCTCAAAGGTAAATGTGTAACCTCAATACAATCTATTTTTAAGATAATATATAAGCCAGAAACGTGTCACAATCTTTCCTCAACAGCAAGTTTCACCATACAGATCATTTAACCTGGATTTCTGATACAAGAAAGCATGCTTAAAATTTTATCTCTAATTTGGGGCCAAGACTTTAGGGCTGTGAGAAATGTATTTTAATTACTCTTGGATCATACATTTTTAGAGTATTGTTTGATAGAACTATTTATCTTGCTTAATGTACAAAAGCTATCTTCAGGTTTCTGGATGAAATTGAAAATGTTAGTACTTGAAACAATATGGAATCTGTCCCTAAAATAAAAATTAGAGATAATTGAATAACTAAGAAAATTATATTAAATGATTTTAATCAGTGTTAGGAATTCATCAGTAAAAAGAATTTCAGATAAATCGGGAATGTATATTCTGGGCTTCTCAAGTGATGCTAGTGGTAAAGCACCCACCTGCCAATTCAGGAGACATAAGAGACATGGGTTCAATCCCTGGGTTGGGAAGATCACTGAAGGAGGGCATGGCAACTCACTCCAGTATTCTTGACTGGAGAATCCCCATGTATAGAGGAGCCTGGCAGTCCATGGTGTTGTGAAGAGTCAGACATGACTGAAGTGACCTAGCATGCACACATTTTGAAATGCAAAGAGAAAAATTGAATTAATACTAGTAAACACATTGTGCTCAGGGAGGGAGTTCTCACAAAAATATTTGAAAATAATGATTGGATACAAAAGGGCAAAAAAATCATGGATATCATTCACAAGTACTCAGAGAGAGGAAACATTTCTCTGGTGCTTCATCAGTGGAGACCCAAAGAAGCCCCAGAAATATAAAGAAAGTAGAGAAAAGAGGAAAGATTTAGCCTTTAAAAACACAAACTTGTGGTACCCCATGGAAACTTCATTAAGAATAGTCAGATTTTAATGCTTAAAGTTCTCTCAGAATATAAATTATTTCTTCTTTTCTCAATTTCATATATAGTACCTAAAAGCTCAGGACTTTTTGGAATTCTTAAGATATTCCAGCAATAGTTGCTGACTTCCATCTACAATGAATCTGAAATGTGCTATAGTGTTTTGATTTTGTTTAAGCTCCCTATGTTTCAGTGTTTGAGTTCAGCTGTCCCAATATTTATTCTTTCCAATGTGTATTGATAAATTTATAAATTTACTATTACACAAATATGGGCTTCCCTGGTGGTTCAGTTGGGAAAGAATCTGCCTGCAATGCAGGAGACCACCTGCAATGCAGGAGACCACTTACAATGCAAGAGACTTTGGTTTGATCCCTGGGTCGGGAAGATCTCTTGGAAAAGGAAATGACAACCCACTCCAGTATTCTTGCCTGGGAAATCCGATGGACAGAGGAGCCTGGTAGGCTACTGTCCATGGGGGTTGCAAGAGCCAAACACAACTTAGTGACTAAACCACCACCATGACACACATGGTTGATCATTCCTGTCAAAAATTCAGAGTTTGCTTGGTGACAGGGGAGAGAGGCAGTACTAATTCTAGTAAAGTGAAAATTTCCTCTTTATAGGGAAATTGGATCAATTGATGGATAGGTGGATGGATGGATGAATATGTGCATACATGCATAAATATATGTATAAACAATAATAAAGAGGGAGTAAAAAGGGAGATAAGAACAAATGCAGGGAACCCAAGAATAATGATGTATTGTCTAACATATGGGTTCAAATTCAGAACCTCAGAACTCTAAAACCAAAAGCAGTCCTTTGGTTCCCAAGCAAGGCTGTCTTCCAAGGAAAGGTGATAGGACAAATTATGACAAGAGGAGAGAGCCATAGGCAGGTTTGATCTCTATAGCAATTCACTTCAGTGAGATCTTTGCAATGAGTAGATATTTACCAGAATGCTAGTGATGAAGTACTAGGCCACATGTCGTTAAAAGCTCAGTACTGAAACTTACTTGGTCCAAGTCAACACCCTGTGTTTCTCAAACTTTGCTCCAGAGCATATCAGAAACACTTGGGATGTTTATTAAAACAGAGATTGAGACTTGCCCTTGGCTTACTGAGGCTAGCAGTGATGAAGATGTAGTAGACAACAGAAATATACATTTATCTCACAGCTCCCAGGTGATTCTTATGCATACTTACAAAGAAAAAGATCTTTGTAGATCTAGAATAAGAGTCAGCGAACTTTTTCTGTAAAGGACCAGGTAATATTTTATCCTTTGTAGGATAAGTAATATTATGGATATTATCTAGGTGCCTATATAACAAGAAAAAGCACATTTCTACACATTTTTAAATGGACAAAATTCAAAATGTAGTGTTCATGATGATAATACTTTTTGTAATACAATCCTAATGAGAAGAATTTGGAGGATTATATTTTGCTAAATTATGGTTCAAAGTTGATTTTCTCAGTCATCAAATCAATTACAAATGTGTTCACCTGTAAAAACTCTTATAGGCCATACAAAAACAAGTGGAAGCACAAATTTGGCCTGAAAATTGAGGTTTCCCAACCCCTGTTCTAGAAACACTGGCCCAGAGACTTTAGCCTGGGGGCTTTCCTAGTGTCTCAGTTGGTAAAGAATCCACCTGCAATGCAGGGAGACTGCTTGCAGCACAGGAGACCAAGGTTCGATTCCTGGGTCTGGAAGTTCCCCTGGAGATGGAAATGGCAACCCACTCCAGCATTCTTGCCTGGAGAATCCCATGGACAGAGTAGCCTTGTGGGCCACAGTCCATGGAGTTGCAAGAGTTGAACACAACTTAGCACCTAAACCACAACCACAACCAGAGACTTTAACCTAGAGAGTATTTCTCAAAATCAGCAACTTAGGATAACTGAAGGAAAAAAACCCACCTTATTAACTGATATCATTCAATAAGTTAAAGATGAAATAAAGTTAGAAACAAAACCAAAATGATAATCCATAAAAGTACTAGAACACAGTAGAACTGATTTTTTTCCCCTACATTTCTAGATAGGGGGAAATTCCTCAACAAATGGTAGATAAAACTATATAAAACAATCTAATTATAAAAATGCATCCCATTTGAGTAGTAAAAATGTTATATATAGTATGTGTTCATGTATATGTATTTATACTATGTATATATGTGTGGGTGTGTGTTTATATATAAAGTCTATACAATTACATCAAAACATTGAATAATTTTCTTTGGTTATAAAATTATAGGTGATTTTTTGTTTTCCTCTTTTTTATTACTTTTTCCTAAACAGACAACCAAAATGTACATTGTCTTTAATAAAGAAAAACTGTTTTAAAAATATAATCACAAAGATTTCACTGTATCTGGACTTTTATCTTTTCCATCTCCTTGTATCTTTTCCATCTCAGTAAATAACTTCTCCTTTCTTGCAGTTTTTAGGCTAAAAGCCTTGGAATTGTTCTTGACTCTTATTTTTCTCACATATAACCTCCAGTCAGTCAAGGAGATTGTGATAGATAAGCCTTGAAAACATCTGTAAAATCTATGATTTATTATCACTTCTATTGCTAACAACTTAGTCCAAACCACTGTCATCTCTCACTCAGATTACTTCAGCAGGCTCCTAATAGAGCTCCCTGCTCTTACCTTTCTTTTTCTACCCTTTATTTTTCATACAACTGGCAGGATGATTCCTGAAAAACATAAGTCAGATCATGTAATTTCCCTGCTCTCAATGTCCATCTCACACTCACTGAAGCACAAAAGTCCTTACCGAGACCTTACTGCACTGATTGTTTCTCTTACTTCTCTTCCCATCGCTCATGTCGATCCCACTACACTATCACTTCAATATTCTCAGAAATGTCAATCACATTCCCATCTCAATTCCTCTGTTCCTGCTTTGTCCCTTTGTCTGGAACTGTCTTTACCTAGATATATTCATGGTCCATTCTACCCACTCAATCAGTTCTCAGTTAAAATACCATCAAATAAAAAGGCTTTTCCTCACCCTTTTGTATAAAACTTCAAACCCTACTCCCTTCTAGAACTGTTTGTTCCTCTTACTTACAAGACCTTATTTCTCTTCAAAGTATTTAAAAATTGCTGTTGTTTTTTAGTCGTGTCCAACTCTTTTGTGATACCATGGACTGTAGCTTGCCAGGCTCCTGTCTATGGGATTCCCAGGCAAGAATACTGGGAGTGGGTTGCCATTTCCTCCTTCTGGGGGAATCTTCCCAACCCAGAAATTGAACCTACATCTCTTGCATTACAGGCAGATTCTTTACCATTGAGCAACAAGGGAAGTCCATTTAAAAATACCTGACATACTTTATACTTATTTGCATCATTGTCCTTCACCCCATTACCAAGGCAACATATTTCTCCATGTTAGCAAGGATTTTACTCATTGCTGTATTCCAGTGCCTAGAAGAGTGACTGATATGTAACAATGGTAAATAAATATTTATTTAATAAATAAATTGTATGACAATGGAATGTAATGACAGGAAAGAGAGTATTATCAATATAAACATTATTATATCATATCTTATAATGAGGCATAATTCATTTTGCTAATAAGGAAACAACAATAGCAACATAAAACCTTCCCACAGAAGCCAAAAGTGTTGTCACTGTTCAATCGCCCAGTTGTGTGCAACTCTTTGCAACCCCACGGACAGCAGCATGCCAGGCCTCCCTGTCCCTCACCATGTCCTGAAGTTTGCCCAAGTTCATGATCATTGCATTGGTGAGGCCATAAGTCATCTCAGCCTCTGTCACCCTCTTGTTCTGCCCTCAATCTTTCCCAGCATCAGGGACTTTTTCAATGAGTCATCTGTTCACATCAGATGACCACAATTCTGGAGCTTTCACTTCAGCATCAGTCATTTCAGTGAATATTCAAGGTTGATCTCCCTTAAGATTGACTGGTTTGATATCCTTGCTGCCCAAGGGACTTTCAGGAGTCTTCTCCAGCACCAGTTAAAAGGCATCAATTCTTCTGCACTCAGTCTTCTTTACAGTCCAGCTCATACAACCATATGTGACCACTGGGAAGACCATAGTCAGCAGAGTAATGTCTCTGCTTTTCAACAAACTTTCTAGGTTTGTCATCACTTTGTTGCCAAGAAGCAATCATCTTCTGATTTCACGACTGCATTCACCATCCACAGTGATTTTGGAGCCCAAGAAGAGGAAATCTGTCACTGCTTCCACCTTTTCTCCTTCTGTTTGCCATGCAGTAATGGGGCCAGATACCATGATCTTAGGGTTTTTTGTTTTTTTTTAATATTTAGGTTTTAGCCAGTTCTTTCGCTCTATTCCTTCACCCTCATCACAAATCTCTTTAGTTCCACTTTCCTTTCTGCCAGTACAGAGGTATCATCCACATATCTGAGGTTGTTGATGTTTCTCCCACCTATCTTGATTCCAGCTTGTAACACATCCAGCCTGGCATTTCTCATGATGTGCTCAGCATATAGGCTAAACAAACAGGGTGACAGCAGACAGCCTTGTTGTACTCTTTTCTGGATCTTGAACCAATCAGTTGTTCCATACAGGGTTCTAACTGTTCCTTCTTGACCTGCGTACAGGTTTCTCAGGAGACAGGTAAGACAGTCTGGTATTCCCATCTCTCTAAGAGCTTTCCACATTTTGTCATGATCAACACAGTCAAAGACTTTGGTGTAGTCCATGAAAAGAGATTGATGTTTTTCTGAAATTCCGTTGCTTCCTCTATAATCTAGCAAATGTTTCCAATTTGACCTCTAGTTCCTCTTCCTTTTCTAAATACAGCTTGGATATCTGGAAGTTCTTGGTTTGCATAATGCTCAAGAACAGCATGCAAAATTTTAAGCATGGCCTTACTAGCATGAGAGATGAGTATACTTGTCCGATGGTTTACACATTCTTTGGTACTATCCTTCTTGGGAATTGGCATGAGGATTGACCTTTTCCAGTCCTGTGGCCACTGCTGGGTCTTCCAGATTTGCTGACAAAATGAATGTAAAACCTTGATGACACCATCCCTTAGGGATTTGAATAGGTCTGCTGAAATCATAGCATCCACTAGCTTTATTAAAAGCATCGGTTCTTAAAGCCCACTTGACTTCACGCTCCAGAATATCTGACTCTGGGTGTCTAACCGTACCATTGTAGTAATCCAGTTCTTTAAGATCTTTTTTCTACAGTTCTTCAATGTAGTCTTTCCATTTCTTCTTGATTTCTTCAGCATCTACTAGATCTTTACCATTTTTATCCTTTATTGTGCCCATCTTTGGGCAGAACGCTCCCTTGATGTTTCTGATTTTCCTGAAGAGATTGCTAGTCTTTCTCCTTTTGTTGTTATTTTCAATTATTAAGTATTGTTCATTGAAGAAGCATTGTTCATTTCTTCCTGTCTCTTCTAGTTATTTTTTGGAACTCTGTTTAATTGAATGTATCTTTCCCTTTTTACCTTGTTTTTCACTTCTCTTTGTTCTTCCACTATTTGTAAAGCCTCCTCAGAGGCTTTGTCTTCTTGCTTTCCTTTTTCTTTGGGATAGTTCTGTTTGCCACCTCCTATATAATATTACAAACCTCTGTCCATAGTTCTTCAGGCACACTGTTAAATAAGTCTAGTGTCTTGAATTAATTCATTACCTCTTCTGTGCATTCATACAGAATTTTATTTAACTCCAATTAGATTTAACTGGCTGGCCTAATGTTTTTCCCAGTTTTCTTTAGTTTAAGCCTGAATTTTCCTGTGAGAAGCTGATGATCTGAGCGACAGTCACCTTCAGGTCTTGTTTTTGCTGACTGTATATAGTTTCTCCATCTTTGGCTACAAAGAATCAATTGATTTCGGTATTGATCATTTGGTGATGTCCATGTGTAAAGTCCGAAAAAGGCAATGGCACCCCACTCTAGTACTTTTGCCTGGAAAATCCCATGGATGGAGGAGCCTGGTGGGCTGCAGTCCATGGGGTCGGTAGGAGTCAGACACGACTGAGCGACTTCACTTTCACTTTTCCCTTTCATGCATTGGAGAAGGAAATGGCAACCCACCCCAGGGTTCTTGCCTGGAGAATCCCAGGGATGGGGGAGCCTGGTGGACTGCCGTCTCTGGGGTCGCATAGAATCAGACATGACTGAAGTGATTTAGCAGCAGCAGCAGCATGTGTAAAGTCATTTTTGTGTTTTAGAAAAGGGCATTTGCTATGACTAGTACATTCTTTTGGCAGAACTTAGTTAATGTTTGCCCTGCTTCATTTTGTTTTCCAAGGCCAAACTTGCCTGTTGCTTCAGGTATATCTTGACTTCCTTCTTTTGCATTCTAATCCCTGATGAATAGAACATCTTTTTTAAGTGTTAGTACTAGGAGGTCTTCAAGGTTTTCATAGAACTGATCAGCTTCAGCTTCTTCAGAATCAGTGATAGGGGCATGTACTAGGATTACTTTGATGTTGGATGGCTTTCCTTTTAAACAAACCAAAATCATTCTGTCATTTTTGAGGTTGTATCCAAGTACTGTATTTTGGACTCTTGTTGATTATGAGGGCTATTCTGTTTCTTCTATGGGATTGTTGCCCACAATAGTAGATGTAATGGTCATGTGAATTAAATTTGCCCATTCTCATCCATTTTAGTTTGCTGATTCCTAGGATGTCAATGTTTATTCTTATCATCTCCAACTTGACCACATCCAATTTTCCTTGATTCATGGACCTAACATTTCAGCTTCCTATAAATACTGTTCTTTGCAGCATCAGATTTTACTTTCATCACCAGACAGATCCACAGTATATAATATTTATTTAATAAATAAATTGTANTCATTCCTGTCAAAAATTCAGAGTTTGCTTGGTGACAGGGGAGAGAGGCAGTACTAATTCTAGTAAAGTGAAAATTTCCTCTTTATAGGGAAATTGGATCAATTGATGGATAGGTGGATGGATGGATGAATATGTGCATACATGCATAAATATATGTATAAACAATAATAAAGAGGGAGTAAAAAGGGAGATAAGAACAAATGCAGGGAACCCAAGAATAATGATGTATTGTCTAACATATGGGTTCAAATTCAGAACCTCAGAACTCTAAAACCAAAAGCAGTCCTTTGGTTCCCAAGCAAGGCTGTCTTCCAAGGAAAGGTGATAGGACAAATTATGACAAGAGGAGAGAGCCATAGGCAGGTTTGATCTCTATAGCAATTCACTTCAGTGAGATCTTTGCAATGAGTAGATATTTACCAGAATGCTAGTGATGAAGTACTAGGCCACATGTCGTTAAAAGCTCAGTACTGAAACTTACTTGGTCCAAGTCAACACCCTGTGTTTCTCAAACTTTGCTCCAGAGCATATCAGAAACACTTGGGATGTTTATTAAAACAGAGATTGAGACTTGCCCTTGGCTTACTGAGGCTAGCAGTGATGAAGATGTAGTAGACAACAGAAATATACATTTATCTCACAGCTCCCAGGTGATTCTTATGCATACTTACAAAGAAAAAGATCTTTGTAGATCTAGAATAAGAGTCAGCGAACTTTTTCTGTAAAGGACCAGGTAATATTTTATCCTTTGTAGGATAAGTAATATTATGGATATTATCTAGGTGCCTATATAACAAGAAAAAGCACATTTCTACACATTTTTAAATGGACAAAATTCAAAATGTAGTGTTCATGATGATAATACTTTTTGTAATACAATCCTAATGAGAAGAATTTGGAGGATTATATTTTGCTAAATTATGGTTCAAAGTTGATTTTCTCAGTCATCAAATCAATTACAAATGTGTTCACCTGTAAAAACTCTTATAGGCCATACAAAAACAAGTGGAAGCACAAATTTGGCCTGAAAATTGAGGTTTCCCAACCCCTGTTCTAGAAACACTGGCCCAGAGACTTTAGCCTGGGGGCTTTCCTAGTGTCTCAGTTGGTAAAGAATCCACCTGCAATGCAGGGAGACTGCTTGCAGCACAGGAGACCAAGGTTCGATTCCTGGGTCTGGAAGTTCCCCTGGAGATGGAAATGGCAACCCACTCCAGCATTCTTGCCTGGAGAATCCCATGGACAGAGTAGCCTTGTGGGCCACAGTCCATGGAGTTGCAAGAGTTGAACACAACTTAGCACCTAAACCACAACCACAACCAGAGACTTTAACCTAGAGAGTATTTCTCAAAATCAGCAACTTAGGATAACTGAAGGAAAAAAACCCACCTTATTAACTGATATCATTCAATAAGTTAAAGATGAAATAAAGTTAGAAACAAAACCAAAATGATAATCCATAAAAGTACTAGAACACAGTAGAACTGATTTTTTTCCCCTACATTTCTAGATAGGGGGAAATTCCTCAACAAATGGTAGATAAAACTATATAAAACAATCTAATTATAAAAATGCATCCCATTTGAGTAGTAAAAATGTTATATATAGTATGTGTTCATGTATATGTATTTATACTATGTATATATGTGTGGGTGTGTGTTTATATATAAAGTCTATACAATTACATCAAAACATTGAATAATTTTCTTTGGTTATAAAATTATAGGTGATTTTTTGTTTTCCTCTTTTTTATTACTTTTTCCTAAACAGACAACCAAAATGTACATTGTCTTTAATAAAGAAAAACTGTTTTAAAAATATAATCACAAAGATTTCACTGTATCTGGACTTTTATCTTTTCCATCTCCTTGTATCTTTTCCATCTCAGTAAATAACTTCTCCTTTCTTGCAGTTTTTAGGCTAAAAGCCTTGGAATTGTTCTTGACTCTTATTTTTCTCACATATAACCTCCAGTCAGTCAAGGAGATTGTGATAGATAAGCCTTGAAAACATCTGTAAAATCTATGATTTATTATCACTTCTATTGCTAACAACTTAGTCCAAACCACTGTCATCTCTCACTCAGATTACTTCAGCAGGCTCCTAATAGAGCTCCCTGCTCTTACCTTTCTTTTTCTACCCTTTATTTTTCATACAACTGGCAGGATGATTCCTGAAAAACATAAGTCAGATCATGTAATTTCCCTGCTCTCAATGTCCATCTCACACTCACTGAAGCACAAAAGTCCTTACCGAGACCTTACTGCACTGATTGTTTCTCTTACTTCTCTTCCCATCGCTCATGTCGATCCCACTACACTATCACTTCAATATTCTCAGAAATGTCAATCACATTCCCATCTCAATTCCTCTGTTCCTGCTTTGTCCCTTTGTCTGGAACTGTCTTTACCTAGATATATTCATGGTCCATTCTACCCACTCAATCAGTTCTCAGTTAAAATACCATCAAATAAAAAGGCTTTTCCTCACCCTTTTGTATAAAACTTCAAACCCTACTCCCTTCTAGAACTGTTTGTTCCTCTTACTTACAAGACCTTATTTCTCTTCAAAGTATTTAAAAATTGCTGTTGTTTTTTAGTCGTGTCCAACTCTTTTGTGATACCATGGACTGTAGCTTGCCAGGCTCCTGTCTATGGGATTCCCAGGCAAGAATACTGGGAGTGGGTTGCCATTTCCTCCTTCTGGGGGAATCTTCCCAACCCAGAAATTGAACCTACATCTCTTGCATTACAGGCAGATTCTTTACCATTGAGCAACAAGGGAAGTCCATTTAAAAATACCTGACATACTTTATACTTATTTGCATCATTGTCCTTCACCCCATTACCAAGGCAACATATTTCTCCATGTTAGCAAGGATTTTACTCATTGCTGTATTCCAGTGCCTAGAAGAGTGACTGATATGTAACAATGGTAAATAAATATTTATTTAATAAATAAATTGTATGACAATGGAATGTAATGACAGGAAAGAGAGTATTATCAATATAAACATTATTATATCATATCTTATAATGAGGCATAATTCATTTTGCTAATAAGGAAACAACAATAGCAACATAAAACCTTCCCACAGAAGCCAAAAGTGTTGTCACTGTTCAATCGCCCAGTTGTGTGCAACTCTTTGCAACCCCACGGACAGCAGCATGCCAGGCCTCCCTGTCCCTCACCATGTCCTGAAGTTTGCCCAAGTTCATGATCATTGCATTGGTGAGGCCATAAGTCATCTCAGCCTCTGTCACCCTCTTGTTCTGCCCTCAATCTTTCCCAGCATCAGGGACTTTTTCAATGAGTCATCTGTTCACATCAGATGACCACAATTCTGGAGCTTTCACTTCAGCATCAGTCATTTCAGTGAATATTCAAGGTTGATCTCCCTTAAGATTGACTGGTTTGATATCCTTGCTGCCCAAGGGACTTTCAGGAGTCTTCTCCAGCACCAGTTAAAAGGCATCAATTCTTCTGCACTCAGTCTTCTTTACAGTCCAGCTCATACAACCATATGTGACCACTGGGAAGACCATAGTCAGCAGAGTAATGTCTCTGCTTTTCAACAAACTTTCTAGGTTTGTCATCACTTTGTTGCCAAGAAGCAATCATCTTCTGATTTCACGACTGCATTCACCATCCACAGTGATTTTGGAGCCCAAGAAGAGGAAATCTGTCACTGCTTCCACCTTTTCTCCTTCTGTTTGCCATGCAGTAATGGGGCCAGATACCATGATCTTAGGGTTTTTTGTTTTTTTTTAATATTTAGGTTTTAGCCAGTTCTTTCGCTCTATTCCTTCACCCTCATCACAAATCTCTTTAGTTCCACTTTCCTTTCTGCCAGTACAGAGGTATCATCCACATATCTGAGGTTGTTGATGTTTCTCCCACCTATCTTGATTCCAGCTTGTAACACATCCAGCCTGGCATTTCTCATGATGTGCTCAGCATATAGGCTAAACAAACAGGGTGACAGCAGACAGCCTTGTTGTACTCTTTTCTGGATCTTGAACCAATCAGTTGTTCCATACAGGGTTCTAACTGTTCCTTCTTGACCTGCGTACAGGTTTCTCAGGAGACAGGTAAGACAGTCTGGTATTCCCATCTCTCTAAGAGCTTTCCACATTTTGTCATGATCAACACAGTCAAAGACTTTGGTGTAGTCCATGAAAAGAGATTGATGTTTTTCTGAAATTCCGTTGCTTCCTCTATAATCTAGCAAATGTTTCCAATTTGACCTCTAGTTCCTCTTCCTTTTCTAAATACAGCTTGGATATCTGGAAGTTCTTGGTTTGCATAATGCTCAAGAACAGCATGCAAAATTTTAAGCATGGCCTTACTAGCATGAGAGATGAGTATACTTGTCCGATGGTTTACACATTCTTTGGTACTATCCTTCTTGGGAATTGGCATGAGGATTGACCTTTTCCAGTCCTGTGGCCACTGCTGGGTCTTCCAGATTTGCTGACAAAATGAATGTAAAACCTTGATGACACCATCCCTTAGGGATTTGAATAGGTCTGCTGAAATCATAGCATCCACTAGCTTTATTAAAAGCATCGGTTCTTAAAGCCCACTTGACTTCACGCTCCAGAATATCTGACTCTGGGTGTCTAACCGTACCATTGTAGTAATCCAGTTCTTTAAGATCTTTTTTCTACAGTTCTTCAATGTAGTCTTTCCATTTCTTCTTGATTTCTTCAGCATCTACTAGATCTTTACCATTTTTATCCTTTATTGTGCCCATCTTTGGGCAGAACGCTCCCTTGATGTTTCTGATTTTCCTGAAGAGATTGCTAGTCTTTCTCCTTTTGTTGTTATTTTCAATTATTAAGTATTGTTCATTGAAGAAGCATTGTTCATTTCTTCCTGTCTCTTCTAGTTATTTTTTGGAACTCTGTTTAATTGAATGTATCTTTCCCTTTTTACCTTGTTTTTCACTTCTCTTTGTTCTTCCACTATTTGTAAAGCCTCCTCAGAGGCTTTGTCTTCTTGCTTTCCTTTTTCTTTGGGATAGTTCTGTTTGCCACCTCCTATATAATATTACAAACCTCTGTCCATAGTTCTTCAGGCACACTGTTAAATAAGTCTAGTGTCTTGAATTAATTCATTACCTCTTCTGTGCATTCATACAGAATTTTATTTAACTCCAATTAGATTTAACTGGCTGGCCTAATGTTTTTCCCAGTTTTCTTTAGTTTAAGCCTGAATTTTCCTGTGAGAAGCTGATGATCTGAGCGACAGTCACCTTCAGGTCTTGTTTTTGCTGACTGTATATAGTTTCTCCATCTTTGGCTACAAAGAATCAATTGATTTCGGTATTGATCATTTGGTGATGTCCATGTGTAAAGTCCGAAAAAGGCAATGGCACCCCACTCTAGTACTTTTGCCTGGAAAATCCCATGGATGGAGGAGCCTGGTGGGCTGCAGTCCATGGGGTCGGTAGGAGTCAGACACGACTGAGCGACTTCACTTTCACTTTTCCCTTTCATGCATTGGAGAAGGAAATGGCAACCCACCCCAGGGTTCTTGCCTGGAGAATCCCAGGGATGGGGGAGCCTGGTGGACTGCCGTCTCTGGGGTCGCATAGAATCAGACATGACTGAAGTGATTTAGCAGCAGCAGCAGCATGTGTAAAGTCATTTTTGTGTTTTAGAAAAGGGCATTTGCTATGACTAGTACATTCTTTTGGCAGAACTTAGTTAATGTTTGCCCTGCTTCATTTTGTTTTCCAAGGCCAAACTTGCCTGTTGCTTCAGGTATATCTTGACTTCCTTCTTTTGCATTCTAATCCCTGATGAATAGAACATCTTTTTTAAGTGTTAGTACTAGGAGGTCTTCAAGGTTTTCATAGAACTGATCAGCTTCAGCTTCTTCAGAATCAGTGATAGGGGCATGTACTAGGATTACTTTGATGTTGGATGGCTTTCCTTTTAAACAAACCAAAATCATTCTGTCATTTTTGAGGTTGTATCCAAGTACTGTATTTTGGACTCTTGTTGATTATGAGGGCTATTCTGTTTCTTCTATGGGATTGTTGCCCACAATAGTAGATGTAATGGTCATGTGAATTAAATTTGCCCATTCTCATCCATTTTAGTTTGCTGATTCCTAGGATGTCAATGTTTATTCTTATCATCTCCAACTTGACCACATCCAATTTTCCTTGATTCATGGACCTAACATTTCAGCTTCCTATAAATACTGTTCTTTGCAGCATCAGATTTTACTTTCATCACCAGACAGATCCACAGTATATAATATTTATTTAATAAATAAATTGTATGATGATGGAAAGTAATGACAGGAAATGGAGTATTATCAGTATATAATATTATGATGTCATATCTTATAGTGAAGCAGAATTTATTTTGCTAATAAGGAAACAACAGCAACATAAAACTTCCCATGGAAGAAAAAAAGGATACTGAAATGAAATTCATCAAAATATTTATACTAGATAAGAAGCTGTCTGAAAATTGAGACAGTGTGTAATTTTTCTTCAGTTTTGCATTTTTTAATATTCCAG